>JTDE01000446.1:215575-235757 GCA_014338405.1 Paragonimus skrjabini miyazakii | reverse complement strand
ATTCTCTTAGCATCCGCACACACAATTAATCATCTCAGATTACGCAGTATGTATGGGTTAGCCTGATGTTAGGAGGCAAATTCACCAAAACAATCTAGTCAGGACATTGGGGATGACTGATTTCATCAACCGTCCCCAATGAAGGAGAAACTTCTCAAAACCGGAACACTCTTGAGCACTGTCGACAATATTATACTCTGATCAGTTTAATTTTGGTGGGCCGTCGGTCCTAAACACGTAACTTACCCACGTTGTTCAGCTTTGTCAAGTCTCGAAGTTGATTTGAGGAATGAGTGACATACACTGGGTAAACACAGCTGATGCTATGCGCAAATGAAAAATGTAGGCATACATGACAAACGATTGGACAAAGTAAATAACTGACGAGCAAGTCTGCAATTGTTTCTTTTCCCGAGAGTTCGTGTCTCTTAAATTATTATAAGTGCACTTGTATATTATCCTCTGCATTCAGTTTACTTGTGGTTCACGGTATGGATTGCCTTGTCTGCAGATCGTAACAGCTTATCAGAGCTGACTGAGTTTAGTAACGATAGATGATTTTTTTTACAGGGGCATAGACATCGACAACTGCATTGTTTAGAAGCATGGCTCAATTCCGACCAACTAGCACTGCAGAATGTGGTTACTGGTTTACTGAAGTTCCGACTGGGAGTTGGCCCGAGAACTCTAATATTGGGTCATGTTCGGTACATGTTGTAGTTACCACGACAGTAGGACTATGCTTCGGCCAAGTGTTCCATCTGCGATTATTCTTCGTGACCTTACTCCTTGTAAGTTTAGAAAAGGTTCTTTATCGTCCTAAATAAAAGGAGGAAGTAAAAACCAAATGGGAAAAGCATCTATAAGTCTCTCACACAAAATACATTGGTGAGGTTGATCCACTCCAATGAGTTAACACGCTGACAACGAGCAGTCAGATAGTTCGCATGCATACGCAATGAAGTCGACAAGGAAAGAACGACTACGATTATCAAAGGCCTGAGCACATGGGAACACAATAAAACATGTGGGTGATTAGATGACTTAGCTAGCCTGGACTTACCTGACATGTAACAAATCATTCGATGTGCAATATCGTCAGCTAGTGATGCCTCTCGTGTTTTCAACCTACGTCGGAAGTAAGAGCGCTTACATGCACTTGCTTCGTTTGTGTAGGTTGAAAACACTCGATCCATAATGCACTTCAGTGGGTTTTCAATGCGTTTACCCGAGGACCGTATGTATTGATCAGGACGACTAAAAGTGAATTCTTGCTTCACGCATTCCCCTCTTTAGAACAACCCCTAAAAGACATTTCAATTACACGAAATTTATGCAAAACTGTTGAAAATTAAGTTAGCAGTTTCCGAAAAAGCACATTATGAAAGGAGATAAATAGAGTCAAACATATTAGAATACAGTGCACTAGGTAAAGTGTAGCGGATTTATTAGAGTACTGTAGTCGATACACAGTTATTTTAGACCCATAGACCACTATGCGACCTTATGCGCGCCGTGAGATTTACGGACCACAACCACGTGGCTAGCCAAAATCCTTATAGCCTACCCGCTTATACGGGCAAACGTAGCATCCTTACCTTGAATGTGAGGACATAGAATTAGTTTATTCGTTGTGGGCACAACTCCACCAACAGTACATGGGACAAACGGTGAGATAAAAAATTGGATAATCGCCCAAATAGACCATCAACTAAGGAGTTGATTTAGGTAATGAGATTGCGCTACCTTTGCGGATAGATTCTCACCCGACTTCAGAGTGAGTCGTTACTCAGCCACGGTGATCTATGGGAATCTGTCGGCTTTAAAAATAAGTGTGACTCATCGGCATGTGAAATAGAGTGTATCACTCAGAATAATGCATAGGAATCACTAAAAGTAACGCCTATCAATTCTAACGGGGTTCATTGACGATCTGTCAACCTGAGAGCGACATATTATGACTTGGGTCGTTTTGATATCAAGAGTACCGATCGTGAGAGACGACTGGACAGAGTTGTCTGGCTCGCTAACCAGAATTGTTGTCATGTGTAGTAGTCGCTGGTAGTAGCTCTGATGAAGTTGTGGATGTTAACCACTTGTTCTAGGTGAGGGTGTGGTCGCCATAAAATAGATAATTTCAGAAGACCGATCTAGAGGCTGCTGACAGAAAGTGGTCGCCCACATTGGTCACTGTACGGGATTTGTTGTTTCAGGGAAATAGGAAGGAACAAGTCAAACTGAAAAATTTGGAGCATAGAAAAGCATACCGAAAGAAACAGAGATTGATGACGGTACGGAAGTATACCGAAATTTACGTCGAATCTTCGCACACAGATGCAAATATGCTCTGTGAGTTACAGGCGATCAGTGTGAGTACGCTAGTACGTCATCAGTCGAATAGATTCGGATTACCAAATATTTATTCATGATTGTCAAATGGTGTTTTATGAGTAAAGAAAATTCCTCGATAGTGATTTATTTTGGAGTCAACAGTTTGATCAACTTGCATAATGCAAGCGTGATGTAACAACTACGGAGTACGAAAGCAAAGTTACAATTAAATCAACATTGTATAGTGCGATAGTAAGATCTCACTTAAGACAAGAAATAACGCGATCGAAACGAAAAAATAACGCAAGCGAATTTTACTAACCACTACTTAGTAAAGTCTCGAAAAGAGTGACCAGCCGAAATTGATCAGTAACTTAAATCAAATTGGACTACTGTCTGTGGCAGCAAGTTTATCTGAAGACGGAAACGAGACAACCGACAAATGAAGCATGATCATTCCCGACTATAAATACCACATCATTCTTAAATAATCAACACGGAAATTTGAACAGTAGTCCATGAAATTAGAAAGCGTGTATTATACGTTCAACAACAGTGTTTTACAACATATTCCGCCATTTTACAAGTTCAGAAAGTACTGGTGTAGTGAGGAGGAGTGATCGTACTATACTACTCACATAACTGCTATTCATTGGTGGGGGGCCAGATTTTGACATTGAAGTACTCGTAGGAAAAATACAAGAAGAAACATCGGAGTACAGCATCGCACGAAATGGTTCTTGGCACATAGGAGAACGTAAAGGAACTGAGCATTGACATCTGTGGCAACCGTGACCGTCTGGGCCCAGTACCGTACGCGGATGAGTGTTTTTGTTTGTTGTCTTGTTGAAACGTATTACCTACGTAGGTGCTTTCCCGAATAAATAACCCTTGTGCCGTCCGATTTCTTGGCTCACAACATTAGAAGCTGGGAAACGATTGTTGCAAATCAATTTGATATGCCCTGTGAAGGAAAATTTGGGATGAAATTTTGCGCTAACTCCTGAGTAGGGTCCGTTTAAAGTTAATCCAGTGACGATCTTTATTTGTCTGGCTTGTTTAAGTTTTCCGATAGAAATATCGCTAAATTTGATAGATGGTTCAACAAAATCCTTAGTTAATGACATCGGTGTCATTGTACGAAAGCAGTCGTTTACATTCAAGTACGCAGACTGTGAAAATATATGGTTGACTTCCTTAACTACAAGTGATTTGTTGTAGGTTTATGAATTCTGAAAATAATATCTCGAAAGTTTGTGTCAACTAAACCGAGAATAAAGTACCTCCTGCCTACAGTAGTATCTGTCCTGGTCATTGATTCACGGTTGAATGTCTGATTGGCCAACACCAGACTGAAAGATTCGAGGGGGTCTTGGTTTCAACCAGCTAGAGTAGGTTCGGTAATCGGCTGCGCTAGCACTAAGCTGTCCCGAGCTGAATGCGAATGCCTGTACACCATCAAATTATGATAATCGATTATGCGTGCGCGTACCTGAATGAGCGGGTGAGACCGGTCAGTTTCATGTAAACTAGGTAACGTCTGTGCAGTCGTTTGGCACACGAACAGAAGTGGAGTTTTTTTAGTCTCTTTGACTGTGTGGAACGCGGTAATTTGCATGAATGCACACTTAGAGGCTACGAACATGTGGGCTAGAGAGATGGAGGATGGTTAAATGTAGGTGAAATAGTATACTCTCTAGCTTGCTTACCTTCTCTGCGTGTCCACTTGCCCCGGTAGTCACTCACCAAGATATGTAACGAGTAGCGAAACAAAACACTAAATTTCACGCGGTAGCACCGAGGATGTATTACAGGGCGATTGCCAGGGCGATAGATTTAACTGTGTTGATGAGTGTGTGTACATACGAATGCCCGGGGAACAGGAGCCAACTAGTGCGTAGTTAGAGAGAAGGAATCCTTTGTGCGACGCGGCACTGGCTTCATGTTACCGCGATAAGAGCTTCGCCGGCTGCTGTATCGTATCACGGTGTTTCTGTTCAATATTTTTTTTAGTCTGCCCAGTACTGGGCGCAGAATGTAGATTGCAACATCTTACATTCAGCTGCTATTCTGTCAGCGTGTTCTGGGACCGACCACTGTGCAAAATCCAACCGCTTTTGCCAGTCAATTTATTTTAGAGCAGCCGCGTAAAAAACTTGTGTGGATGGAATCCTTGTCGACCTAGTGTACGCAGGACCGACCTGTAGAAAGATGTCAAACTAATTTGCCAGTAGATACTTGAGGAAATGACCGCAAAATCAGTGCTTCGTTCTTCACTATCTGCTCTGTTTTCACTTTGTTTAGCTTAGTTAGCAGCTGTCTTTTGTTCATAGAACCAAGTTGAAACGTATTAATAGAATTGAGCCATCAAGATCACGACGATTTGTTCGCATCCTCAACAAACATACAATAAGAGCATGCATCAAGCGTATCCGGCCCGCTCGCAACTGCGGTGTCCCCAGAGTCAACTAACATGTCGTGTATAAAAGCTGTGCAGTTAGTACGCCAAGGTTTTGGGATCCTTTCACGAACTTCAATATCATTTTTCGAGATGTAAAGGAAATACGTAATGGCGAAACTCCCGAGGTACCGCATGATGGCTGACTTCGACTGGTTCAAAATTTGTGTAACAAGGCTTTTGCTCTGAAGATTCACAAGCGTCACAGTCTGCAAGCATACGCGACTAGGTAGCATTCCAGAAGTTCCCCTCAACTTCACGACCCAGACTGCTGAGAGTAGTCCTCTACACCAATGCGGAACACAAATCACTTTTAGGCTTTGCCCTCAAACTCAAAAGAGCTGGGGTAAACGTCTACGACTACCTGGTTCTTGCTCATCGCCTCAACTGAAATTAGGTTTTCACTTACCTACGGTCAAGATGGGCGGCAAGTGTACAAGGGCTTGGGTCTGTGGGATTTTGGATGGTTCTGCGACAGTCCTCTTCTATCTTTTTAAACTAGGTGTTGCTGGCCCACCATTCCTAAATCGTGATATGTAATCATAGGGGTCTTCACAGTGCTGAAGATATGCCGACAGTCTTCTTCCTGTTCATGTGCAACAGAAAGCTTTGCAGATGATCTTCTAAATCCTATTCTGCATGTACCACCAAATCAGTTTTTTGGCCAACCAATATAGTTTGACGTTGGACCTCTTCTTCGCGAAATTAAGTGACTACGTGTGCGATTTCATTTATCAACAGCCGCAACGCTCGAGCAATCATGTTGTCTCGTTGTTTCAATACTGTGCTACCAGGGTTAGATACAGTGATCAACTTTGTTCTCTCAGCATGTGGAACGCAGACTTCGGTGCTATGAGGGCCGCTTCAGCTCGTCAACCGCGTCTGATCATGGACGAGGACTTTACGGAGACTGCCTGGGAGAAGTTTCACAACCACATTGTGGGACATTTTTGAAAGTCAAAATTACCCCCGCGCTCTTCCCCGTGACTCCAGCTAACTAGACGCCTGTTACTGTTATGCTCACAACCCGCATCTGCCTGCCTCCCTCAGTCATTGAACCTCAATCGCCTGCCCACACATTGTTGTCTGTTAGTCTCACCTTCCCCACCCCTGTCAATACGGCCTTCTTATGGGCCTCCGTGAAACTTGCGGGACTAGTAAAGGAGGTGATCGAGGCTCATCTGACCTGTTTTGGACTTTTTAGCCCAGTTCAGCAAGGCTTCAGGCATGGACAGTCTTGTCTCATAGATCTACTGCGTAGAAGTGTGTGGAGGCCGTAGATTAGACTCATGCCGTAAATGTAGTTTACATTGTTAGTAGTAAGGCCTTTGACAAGGCAGCTTATCAAAGGCCGTGAATGATACTGCGCTGCTTCAGATTGGGTGGGATGGTTTTACGATGAATATCTGCGTTTCTGCTGGGTAGCAGTGTGTCAGTCTAAGAACGACCATTTCCCCTCGACTTGTATTGAGTGGTGTTGTGTACGCGTCATGGCCGCCTGTGTGCCTCAGACTTGTGTTAAGACTCAAGCTGATTGGTCGCGTTTTCACTGACCAACAGCGCATTCCACCATGTTCAAATGAGACTATGACATGTGTTTCTTCTGAGTCGCGTGTTCTCTATCGCTGTTTTTGCCTGTATGGCTTACTGCTGACTGCGTCTAAACAGGAATACATGCACGCTGAAGTGAGGTCAGATTTGGGAGCCTTTTCTTCTCTCGTTTCAAGTCAGTAAGGTTCCTGATTTCTTAGAAGTATCTTCACTGGTGCTCGCAAATGACCCCATGATGTGGCAGATCATGGTTAATTCAGGAGGATCGGAGGCACTATTGAGTCCTCTGAACCAACTTTGGACAAGATCAGCAAAATGGCTACCAATGAACCTTGAAAAATGGATGGTACTACGCGTTGGTTCTATTGCTACCGCCACACCAAGGTGTGCACTAGGAGAAAGGGAGCTATCTGTTGTGAGTCAGTATGTGGATCTCGGTTTCGTTATCTCCGACAACTTCAAGGCCAGTAGTCAATGGCATCAGGCTACCAGCAAAGGTTTTCGTCTGCTCTTGATGGTTCATCGAGCTTTCAACATGCTGGTGGGGACATGTTGTGGAAGCTCTTTATTGTGTTTGTAACGCTGTTTCCCTAGTATCGCGTCCAAATGAAGCTGCCGCGTCTACTACGTGATAGCACTGCAGCGGGCAGTCAGGGTGAGCATTCGTCTGATACTCGGTTTGAACGGCCTGCCATACTCACGAAGACTTGACAGACAGCATGTATTCGCTGTTTTATCGACGACTACGTGGATCCGATCTTCCTGTACTATAAACTAACTCATGTTGGCCCTGACTTCTGTGGCCCTCTGTGAACACCGTTAAAGTTAAACAAACCTCACCATATTAGGGCTGAAACCCATCTATCTCGGCGCGCCACAGATCAATAGGATGCTCTCCCAGAGGATACAGTCTGTGCAATCTGTCAAAATTTTTTAGCCTAAGGTTGATGCTCTTGAGTTGCAATTTACTCTTTTCCCGTACGTCTAGTATTCCGTACCACTTGCTTTATGTTGTAGGCTCATTGCTTGCCATTTGTCTATTTGCTCGTTTTCATCATCTGCACTTGTCAATAATTCATCCAGCTTGTTTTAATTGTTATCACGTGACTAGTACAGCGGGGAGTGCTGCGTCGGTCATGTGAGTATCACAAATTGGTCTATAACTAGATTCACGGGTACAAGTCTAAATGATTCACTTTTATTTGGCTGTATCCAACTCCTGCTTCCGTTTCAACGACGTGCATTCATAGGAACAACCATGGGGGATGGTCCTAATGTTTCGGTCCCATTTGAATCCGAATCTGAGTCGCACAACAATCGATTTCCGCCTCGATGGATGGCGGTGCTTGAATTCACCGTACGTAATCCACATACTCAAACGTAAAGAATTTAACACAATCAGCTATTCTTTATTGATCTCTGTCACCTCCATTATTGAAACACTGTTAGCAAATTGACAAATATGTATAATTCAATCTACTATGTAAAACCTACATTGGGCAATCAGAAAGGTGTAACCCAACCTACTGCTTTCTTCTAAGATTTGTTCATTTGTTGTGATGTAGGATATCTGTTAATTTGGTGATAAAAAAGATATTCAGAAAGGTCTGTGTGACCGTATACATTTGTCGCAAAGTGTCGAGAGAACCGTGTTTCATCATATAGAATTTTGGATGAGGATTTTGGTGTGAATAAATGCTCATCAACCGTTCAAATACACTCGGAGATTTCATCAGAAGTAAAAACGTGACGAACATGCTCGTTTTCGGTGTGTAATTTTCAGGTCAAATAAACACACAATAAAAAATATGAGAATAGTTGTCAAGTCAGGATTGGGTGGAACCTGATACAATGTGAATCTAGTGTCATTTGGGGATTATGCACATGGTTACTGTGGTGCCGTGTCATCCGTTCCAACGACGACGGTCCATGTTTACTTCGGTGCTTGAACAAAAGACTTCTACACGTACAGATTAGAATTTCACAGCTGGATTTCGATGACCGCCATAGCGGCCAGGATACGACATTCCATATCTCTGGTGTGAACACGTCTGACGAGGGAGATCAGCTTAAAGGCGATATCCACATTGACTTTATGTCTCTGATCCACTGGGCGGGACAAAACTACGCAGGAAATCTTTCGTTGTTGTCCGGTCATCAACCAAGCAGGATGATGCTCATATACCCTCTCCGACAATCGCTTTGTTGCGCGACCGATGTAAACTGCTCTACAATAACAAGAAAATGAGTAAATATAAAATGAGGTAGTAATTTTGGCATTTGTATGTTCATCGAGCTTGGCATTTAGGTTGAAAACGTTTCATCACCAAGTGAGGTGATAGCATCAGTGTGTAGTCGTTTTAGCGTATAGTTTTTGAACGTTTATGAAACTTTCTCCTCAGAGCCGTGTCGAGCCTTCTGGTCAGCGATACACTTGACAATTCGTCCTTGTACGAAAAGTTCACATAATGGTCTCCCGCCCGACAGATGAATTACGGTCCCGCGATTCCGTGTGTTGCATATAGCGGGCCAGAAATTTGTCCGGATATCCAGTAGCACGAAACGTTTCACATAACATATTGAGCTAATTGTCAGACAAGTTCCGTTTGTGCTTCATTGGAACAAAGCTGTGAAAATATGTAAACTAGCCATTCGATTCCCGTTTCTTAGGTATGCTTCGTTAAATCGATCCATCTGGACGTTTCAGTAATGCAACACCAACAAAAACCAATTTCAATACTGTCCCACTTCCACAGTGAACTTTGGCTTCCTGTGCGCCAAGCTAGCTAATGATTAAAGGGGATCGGTTGCAGCCGTCGTCTCGCCCTCTCATGCGGCCCATCACGTGACAAGCAATCTGGGCTAAGCGACGCTCACTGTCCCAACTCGCACATGCACGTCCATCACATCCATCAGCCCGAAAACCCTCTTCCACATCCGAACGCACGCACGCTTCACCATCTGAACACTCAGCCAATTGGAACGCTCCAACTGAATGTGATTCACTGCGGTCGATACAGGGGCACGCATGACGCGGTTGGATCCGGATCGGAAAGGGAGTACAACACAACAGTACAGGACGGGACACGTTCCAGACGAGCGCCACTGCTTTAAGCTTGTACACCGATCCCAACAATAAAGATCCAAACCATTTGACTTAACCTTTTCATTGACTATCATCCATATATCGTTATTTGCTAGTGGTTACTCTAGCTATGGCAGTGAAAAGTTCCACTACACGGCATCAGTGTTGCGAACGAAGATACAGAAAATGTCATCTACACGCCGTTGTGCACTGTTTGTCGGTCCTGCCAGCTTCGTTTGTCCAAACATCCACATGAAAATATTAGCCAACAATCAGCCTAGCGGTGAGCCCATCGTGATCCCATTCTTTTGGCGACGGATTTTCCCATCAAACTGAAATCATAAATCGTGTGCGCAAGTTAATAAGAGCTCGCTGAGATGCTCATTCGGCATTCCACCTTCCATATAATTCAAATGGATGTAATCAAGCATAAAATCAACTGTCTCTCTGAGTGCAACGTTTGTAAGCAGCGAGCACACGTTTAGTTATAGCAGTTTTTTATCATCAACAGTCTGATTTATAGATTCAATGAACTGAAACGTATCATTGAGGCTGTTTGGAACCAGGCTGTCTCGAAATGGTTCCAAAAGTTATGCTAACAATCATGTCAGTGCATGATATACCGAGTTCTTCATGCCTAAAGTAACGTGTAAGGTTATGCCATCCTTCTGGATTTTAGGCAAGCCATAGAGTCTTAGTAGAACTGAGCCTGTTGGTCACACTCGTTCGAATACTGAAGCGACAACCCATCCATTTCGATTAATGTTTCTTAAGAACTTAAAGGTATACTTCTCAGTTGCAAAAGTCTTGTCTTTCTCACTTTCCACTCTTCAAAATATGACATCATCCTTCGATATATCGTTCGCCTTGTCTAAATACCGCTGTCTGTCTACTAGCACTATCCCCATGTCTTTGTAGTATCTAGTAATCAAGGTGTTATTGTGAGCGATGATTTTAGCTGTATATTACATTAAATGTAATCCTCAGTGCCGTTACACGCATCACAGGTGTTCATATCAAAGGTGTAAAATACATCCCGGCCACTATGGAGACCATCGGAATCTGGCTGCGAAACTCTGACCTGTGCGCGTAGAAGCCTTTTGTTCAAGCACTGAAGTTAGCAAGGCCTGTCCTCGCTCGAGCCATTAATAGAGCACCACAGTAATCATGTGTGCACTCCCCAAATGACACTAGCTTCACACTGTATCATGTTCATTTCAAGTTGAGCATCATTCACATTTAATCGCAGCCTTCGCATTCCAATAGACTTTTCAGCCAGCCGCTTTCGGTGCGAACCACTAGGCTCAAGTTTCGCTCCTGTTAGAGCTCTTAAATAGTGCAACTTCCGAATAACCTATCCAGAAGAAGGTGTGCCTGGCACCTGCTTCCTGCAACTTACCTAGGTCCGCAAACCTTGTCTCACTCAAGACTGTTAAGTCGATTCCATACCGGCTCAGTTCGATCGCGACTAGTGCAGTGCGCCGTTCTGGCCGCCCTTTGGAGCTGCTTCGATCCAACAGCATGCGCACATTCCATGCTCCAACACAGAGCGTTTTGCGTCCCCAGGTCTGTCTCAGGTTGGTCTTCGAGCTACTGGGACTTGAGTGAGCATTATATGCTGGAGGATTCATGCTGGGATTAGTATGAGGGTGAGTGTCTGGCAGTAGCATGTTTTTACCTATTCACCCCGCCATGTGCAGCAGATATGACGACCCAATTTATCTTGCGGGACGGCCGATGCGGTAGATTATTCGGCTCGCCTTTTGATATCATGGTTTACGTGGGCTATGAGTACTGTCTGAACGCCCAGACCTAGCCAGGAGGGCGATTAGGACCTTCACCCAAAGCCTTTGGCTCAAAATTCTGTACCACAAGGCAGCGGGTGACACACACGCACACATACGCATCAGCAACAACTACCTAGAACAGGCTCAACAGTCACAACCTAAGACATTCGTCACATTCACACAGAGATAATACTGCACAGACAAACCAATCACATATACACAGAATCAGTTCAGGCAAAAAAGAAAATATCAAACCAAAACAAAACACACTGACACCATACACAATGAATGCATCTACCTTTTGTCTGGCTGCTCCTCTTTGGCCAATCTGACATGGCTGAACATGCAAGGTCCGAAATCGCAGACAGCACAGCCTACTGGATCAAAACAGCACACAAGCCAGACCACTACGTCAAGGTAACGAAAAAAGTCAGGACTCACTCATGCGTTTTACAGTCGTGTAAGAAAATAAAAACTTTATTGCCTTCAACACAAGTTACTTCATTTCTAACCCAAGAAATAGATTTCATCGAAAGCAACTTTTTGAATAATTAGAGGACATGCCAGCTAATGTAGTGAGGATGGGCGACCGCACTATACTACTCACATAACTACTGTTCAGTAGCGGGATAAGGGCATGGATTTTGACATTGAAGTAGCCGCGAGAAAAATACAAGAAACATTGGAGTGCAGCGTGGCATGAAACGGTTCTCCGTACATACAGAAACTGAACATTGGTGTCCATGTCAATCGAGACATTTAGGGACCAGTGTCGTACGCATATGAGTGTTTTTGTTTGTTGTCATGTTGAGACGCATATCCCATGTATTAGGTTTCTGAATACGTGACCCTCGCACCATCCGTGTTCTTGGCTCACAACACTAGTACTATGGGAGCTTACAGCTCTCAATTCGTTAAGAAGAAGGTGGGCAGACTGTTGTCCAGGCGCGCAGTGCCTCTACAACATTCCATAGTCTTTGAAAATGCGAACACTAGCCGGACTCATTTGAGGCAACACTAATTAATGAAAGTGACATATAAGTATGTGATCAAAGTGGTCTATAGCGAGAACAAGAGTGAAGAAAGCTGATGACGTCAGGCTTCAATAGAGGGCACAGTTTGGTAAAGTATTCCGTTAGATGAACGACGCTTAACGTTTCTTGTTTACTTCATACAGCAACAGTTTCATCAAGATGTAAATAACGATTTTTTACATCCTGGGTCTTTATGCCATATCAACTGTCTAGTCTCTTATGCAACACCTTGTCATTGAATGATTTCATTCGTGATGCTATCCGGAATTCTGGAAAATGAGAGAAGCTTTTAGTGTGAGACTACTGTAGTGAGGATGAGCGATCGTAATATACCAGTCACACCACGGCTACTCAGTAGTAGGACCAGGGCATATATTTTGACATCGAACAAGCCGCAGGAAAAATGCAAGAAGAGACATCGGGAGGCAGCATCGCCCAAAATGGTTCTTGCTGCGTAAAGGAACTGAGCATTGACGTCTGTGACAAAGGAGGCGGTCTGGGACCAAGTACCACATGCAAATGAGTGGTTTTGTTTGTGGTTCTGTTTAAACACTTAACGCATGTTTTGCTTTCTCAGATAAACAACCCTCGTGCCATCCGCGTTCTTGGCTCACAACACTACGTAACCACAATTCTACAATCTTGACAGGGTTTATTATTTCAAAACACAACTTACTATGACAAATCTGTTTGAAGTAAACTTTGTAAACATCAACATGCTGCCTACTAACTACCTCAATTCTATTCTATTCTACAATCAAGATAAAAGGAAAAACAATGGTTTCGTAATGATTCTCACCCTGACACTGTGTCCATCCTCATTAACGGGTGAGAAAAGTTATAACTCAGTTACTTGCAAGCTAGCCTACCACAACCGTAGAGAGTTGCCGGTTCAACCTCTATTCCAGTCTATCTGCATCCGATGGCTCTAACTATGAAAGTAATTGGTAAAAAAGCTTTTGTTTGAACGGATGATCATCAAGAATCAGTACAAGCAACACTTCGAGCCCTTGTGGTTAGAGCCGAAGGAAACTGACAACCCGAGTTGAACTATGTCTACTTTTGCATTAACGAGGTGATAAACAGTTTATAATTCAAAGGTTGGTTTTCATATGCACAAAGTATTGCAACACGTTATTCTTTTCTATGTATCTTCCACGTTTGTTATTTAATCGACCTGTGAATAGGTTCTCCGTTGAACTGGTCAATTTTAATTTGATGGTATTTTCGCCTCGTTGGGCATACATCCCTAAGGTATATGCATCAGAGGTGTTCAGCTGCTTCATATGATTTGATAAATATATCAGTAACTTTAAGCACATACAAACCAGCTGTAGTAAGAACTAAACGTATATTTTTGCCCACAATAGCTGATTTCTTGAAGACGTAATGGACGAACTCAACCAATAGAACGAGGAGATTTCGATTCTTCCTTAATTTCATGTTCGTTATTAGAAATTCTATAAAATCCTCGGAGCAGCCGGAAGTTCAAGAGATCAAGATTGTAACAACGTTGTGCGCGGACTGGCCAGTCAAACAGGGAATCCCATAGGAGCACCCTGTCGTGCGGAAATATGACTGCTTCCGAAAGAAATCTGGTCTTCGTCTACTCACTTCTCTATAGCTCGAGCAAGGAGGCTTGTCTGATGTAAATGCAGTTTTTACACATGACAAATGGTTCGTACACAGAATAGTGACTGAAACATCACTGCGTGAATTGCATGCTATATTTTGAGTCGAAAGAAAGCTTTATTTGGATACGTTCTTCATAAGTTTCTTTAAAATAACATTTAGAATAGTGCGGTAATAAAGATACAAAACTTATAGCTTCCTCTTTCAGTTAATATGGCGGATACCCATATTATATATTTACCGTTTGTATATGCTGGGAAAACGGTCGAGATAAATTAATGCTGTTTGACTGTGAAACGGCACGTTCAGCCAAGGAAGATTCTTCGTGGTCACCTTATTTGTAAATTCGGTTGTGAAATGCACGTGACCTGGACGTGTAGAATATCCCAAATGAAAATTGGCCAGCATGCATTAAAAGCCAAGTTACATAATTGAAGAAATTCTGTACAAGGCTCCAGTTTATTACGACATGTGTGATTTCTTGTTACGGTTCGTTTACAGAACCAGAAGATTGAAAATGTTTGTAACAAAATCGCATAGCTGCATTACATGATTGAGTTATGAAGGGAAAACATAGAGCTTTTTGTCTGTTCACTGGCGATGACTCAGTGCCTGCACAGATATGTCGTCGGACAACTTACGCAAGCTTTTTACATCTCATTGAAAAGTTGCCATTGGATCGATCTTGGCGCTTCAGGATAATTCACTGAAGAACATATAATTGACAATCCCAGTAACGCTACTTCAGACGAGCGGATTAATGGTGCTATCTTCGGAACCCAAAAAGGGGGCTGTCAGAATGACTGCAACGTGTACGGTGATACTGACAAAATTACGATGAAATGGCTTTCTCACGTTGAATGTGAATTGACTGAATACTCAAGTTATCCGACAGGAAAGATGTTCAAAAAGATAGCTACCAACAAACGGCCTCCCAAAATGGCTACCAGTCGACCGGAAGTGAGCTCAGTAAAACAATCAGGTATAGATGAAGACGATTACGTGTGAAGAGAGTTTTAGTAGGTTTGCAGTAGTAGTTATAAAAAAAAGATGAGGAAAACAGACGTTCTGTGCATGCAGTCTTGATATAAAACGTATACTTGTTCACCGTAAGCAGCAGAAAGCAAAGTAGAAGCAAATTTAGGATCGATTTTCTGCAAACAGTCTAAGCACACTTGAACTAATTCAACAGTTGCTTAACTGTCACGTAACTGAACAAGATCAAACGATATGAGCTTTTTCTATCTACGTCAAGCAAGGATCAGACAGCCAACCAGAAAATGACATCTCACTGATAGCAGATGGGCGGATCAATTTCTTATCATCCCACGGTATCAAAGACAAAAAACAGAGACAGCTAAACATTTTCATTCAACACGCAGACTTCGATTGTAACTGAAGTGAAAGATTCGCCCAGACAGGGCAAACTGATCAGTCACCAATCTGTAATTAAGGATAGTGATCGGTACAAACGAACGAATTTGACAATGAATGATGCCCAGTCTGTGGGAGCACGAGGTGAATTCATTGTGCTCCGATAAAATCCAAAATAGTACTGCATGAAATGACTGCAAACAAACAATTAAAGCAACTAACCATACTGAAAGTTGGTTACATCTGTTCGATCAGTGTAACTATACGCTTGGCTTCCATCAGAATCGGTTGTGCCTTGGTTTCCGCCTTCATGTTATGCTTTCTTTCGTAATATCACGCAATGGTTACACATTGCACCGGCGCTCAAATTAAGTAGAAATGTGACTACGAACATTTTTGTAGGGAACAAGATATGTCGTACCGTTCCGGGCGGAAACCAGTAGGATGAAATAAAACGACAGGAAACGAGAGGCTGTCTGACTTCCTCTGTTGTATCCTAACAGTAACGCTGATATATGAAGGAATCACTGGATGAACCGGGTTAGTTAGTCTTCAGGTTAAACCGGGATTGGTGTGGGATAATCAAACTGACAATAACTCTCTCGAGATTAATGGTACAGGGACTGGAACGGGAAAACACTATTGGATCGTCCGTTTTGTTGCGCGCTCAGTAACTTGACCCAAAGCTGAGACAGGGAAGAGACGCCGCAACACCGTTTATTAGAAGAGCGAGTCAAAATTAGGCCACAGGAGTTCTAAATTTATAGGACGAAACGATCACCATACATGGCAGTCAGACAGAGCGACTCAAATCAAACGGCCATATATAGCAGTCAAGGCGTCAGATCAAACCACATTACAAGGGGCATTAGAAAGCAACGCCAGCGTACACATGCCAGATATCGCATAGGCGTTCGATTGCACGGCTGCAACCTGATTGGCTGAGTGAAATCATACCACCACCCACGACCAAACCATTCGAACTGGGCCGGCCGATCGATATAGCGTGATGAGTCCTGGCTGTCTCGTTAGGAGACGCTCCTCCTAACAAACACCGACACTCATACGTCAACCAAGATGGCTTGGACTGTACACTTGCAAATCCACCTGAACACAACCTATCCAGTGTAAGCCAGAAGAAATAAGACCAGGTAGTGTATGATCAGTGCCGGTTTCCGTCCCTCAACTCCCACATAGACGGTTCACAGAGGCGCACGAACACCCCTGACCTAGTAAAAAGCATTGACCTTTTGGTATTGGTATGTTCGCCGAGCTTGGTATTTAGGTTACAAGAGCGGGCATCCATCAAATTTTACCAAACTGCACGCTCAAAAAATATACGCCAAAACAATTACGCACTGATTATGTCACCTCACCAAGCTCGGCGAACATACCACCAACCCGAGCTACGAACAACACCACCACTGTTCACAACTATCCGAAACATTGACTTTCAACAATGGTTGATAAATGTGGTCCTAAAAACCAAAAATGTAAACAAAAAAATGCCCTTAGGAAAATTTGTTTATGGTAACGAATTATGGTCTGTATTTGAAACGTCAGCTAAAATGGCGGTATCATTCTTTAAACTTCGCTTTGCACCCTAAGTTACATAGCTGTTACTTTGCTATTTGCAAAACTTTCTAAACGTTTTTCCCCATCTACAACTTCGCTTTCATTTCGAATCGATCTACGCCGATGCGAACGAAACGTCAATATTCTGTGTAGCTCACAGTTTTGACACTTCGTTCGAACTTAGTGATATGTCCTGACCAATTCAGAACCCTGTGTGGTACGTGACAGTAACGCAGCAGAATGGTTAAAAGCTAAATCACTTCACAACCGGCCTGCATCCCCAACAACAACAACAACAACAACAACAACAACCGCATCGAGTAGAATAAAAGAAAGACGTTCTGTGCTCAGTACACCTGGCGAACCAGTTATTACGCAACGCACAAAGATTTATAACGGTCTGAGCACCCTATCGAGCCTAACAACAGGATAACAACCATGTGATGTACTGCAAGTTGGTATTTTGTTTGTATCGACTTTGATCATAATGAACAGTTAGGATTTTACTGTCGTATTGTAGGCAAGAAACGGTGTGTAAACGGTGGGCTCCTGGTACTTTCGACGTTTAGACTCTTCCCACTGGCCACCCATCTGAATACACTATTGGTGAACACAGCTAGCCAGTCGGTGCTTACCCGGGGTAGCAAGTTCGACGAAACTCTAGGCAGAAAACTGTACTATATTAAAATCGTGATGAGCTTCGATTGGAGTTAACAGGACAGTTACTGTGTCTCCATTTCGATACGATCGGGCAACCTGATCATCACTCACAAGCGAAAGTGGTTGAGCGTTCACATATGATAATTCGGTCGTGCCTAATGTGAGGTAAATGGCGCAGTGGTAAACACGGTTGCCTCATGAACAGCATGTCCGTGGTTCAAGTCCCGGCTGCAGTGGCGATGATATGCACTACTGACGAGCTCTAATGAGAGCGAAACTCAAGTGCTTCTTTTCGAAAGGGTCCGACTGGAAAGTCTATGGGAATGCGACAGCTGCGATCAATTGTGGGTGATGTTCAAATTGAAATAAACGAAACCCCCGACTATTCATCATTGGATTTTCATTGAAAAACTGAACAGGGACTGTTTTGTTACTGTGGCTAATTTGGTAACACTTCTTCTCTTGTTCGGTCAACTTCGTGTCTCTGTTTCATTCGTCCGTCTATCCTTTTGATCCGTGAATTTCGCTTCACCGATGGCTCAAAATTCACGAATAGGAATACGGAGAAAGACAAAACATCAGCTATAGAAAAGGCGATATCTAAAACGTTGCGTGGAATGAAACAGAAGAGGTTAATTGATCCGGTCACTTTCGAACGCATCCGTCCCAGTGGAGCAATAATCCCTAGGTTACACGGTCTGCCCAAAGTGCACAAAGCAGGTTTGCCATTGAGACCCATTTTAGATATGTGCAACTCGTCCCATCATGCTTGGGCCAAATGGCTTGTCGGTGTCCTCAAACCCATCAGGTTTGAGCTTGCAAAACATAGTCTCCCGGACACGTTTCACTTCATTAACGTAATCCAAGATCTGAACCTAAACAATCAAAAAATGTTCGCATTCAGTGTTGCCTCACTATTTACGAACGTGCCTCTGCAACGGACAATTGACTAGTTATGCGGTTGCATTGGGCGTAACAACAAACAGATGGGCATCCTTGTACTAGTAACGTTCACTTCCTGTTCAACAATGCAACCTACCAACAGAGACAGGAAATGGCAATGGGCTCGCCTCTAGCCGACGTCTTCATAAACAAACTAGGGACTAACCAATTGAGTGCGGTCATTGAACAATTTGCATTTTATAAACGCTATGTTGATTATATTTTTTTGCGTCGTGAACAAGAATTCCAACATGAACAGAGTCATGGCAGTCTTTAACTCAGCCCATAGTGGTATTAAATTCACCCAGGAGTCAGAAAACAATGGTCAAACAAGTTTCTTGGATGTTGGCTTAGTAAAATGAGAAGATGGTTCAATCCAACGCACTGTGTACAGAAAACAAACTTGGAATGGCCAATACATTCATTTTGACAGTTTCATTCCGCTAAGTCAAAAGCGAAACCTCATACGATGTCTGACGGGTAGGACGTTAATGATCTGCAGCCCGACACTTTACAAGCTGAACTAGACTTTCTACAAGAAGTGTTCATGCAGAATGGTTACCCAATGCGTTTCATTCAGAAGGCGATGACACCCAAGCGACATGAAGACATGTTCATTGTTGAACTGGCATCTCGAGATGTCGAAATTAAGGTACGTCTGTTCTTTTGGAAACTTGGCCCAGCAAAAAACTTTCATTATACTAACCACATTCTATTAGCGAACTCTTAGTTTCACAAATATGATCCAGAATTTGACGAAGACCTGAGAGAAAATATTAGCCATGTTCAACCCACATACCCAGTGCCACCAACTGGTCACCTGAGGTACAGATTACTTTAAGGCTTGGTTCTTCTATAGAGGGCCAAATCTGACGTCTGGCTTTTATCTTCAACTTCTATTCAACAGGCTATGCTGACCTCCATACCAGATTCTATACTAGTTCCCAAACCTCATGCTGACGATTCGTATAGTATAGTATTGTGCGCCGAGGATTTTCAGTTTTCGTTGATTATGGAGGTCATAACAAGAGGTTTCGTCTGGCTGAATGATGTCGGAAAACAAGCCCTGTGACTCAGCACCTCCGATCCTAAACGATGGATTCACAGATCACTTTACGAAATGATGGTTCACAGGTAGGCGATTTGTTTTTGATGAAGAGCTTGTACCGTATAATAGGTAAGGACGTGGATAAAAAAACGGACGACGTTATCTGGCGTTAACGTACTTCAGGTCATCTAGTAGGCTTGTATATGTAGAATCAGCGAAACAACTCGGCGAACAACATATCAAGATTTTCTAGCTTGCCAGAGCTCATCAGACGTAAACACTCTGGATGACCAGAAACGTCGTTGGATTTTCAGCCCTGTTTCATTGATTAATAAGCGGGGCAAACGGTCAAGTTCGAAGGAAGAACAGGATTATTGAGACTGATGGAGTACACTATAGTTCGCATAATTCATGACGGAGAATTGGCTGCGTGCTAGTGTATTATTAGAAGGGGATTCGAACCAACCATTTTGTCGTTTTTACGACCACTCTGTTTGTTTAACTGAAGTGCCTAGGGTAATATTATGTATTTCACTATGGACTGTCTCAGTTTGCTGTTTTCCATTTGCTATTGTCCATTTTTTCAAACGGACGTCGAATGAAAACCGTTCAAGCTATCTTTAATCAATCTGACTTAATTTCTACTTTTTTATACTTATCCTTTGGTCAGTGTGTTCGATTTGTTGCATCTCGTTTAGCAAGTTT
>JTDE01000446.1:204573-215475 GCA_014338405.1 Paragonimus skrjabini miyazakii | reverse complement strand
ACATGATACGAAACGTTGAATTTGTTGAGACACGTATGATTTGTTTGTATAAAGCCGATGTCACATTTGCCTTTAGTTGCCATTGTGTGCTCAGTAAACAATCGTGACAAATTTTGTACCATCACTGCAAATAAATTGTTTGTTTCTTCCTTTTATAACTACCGTCGCTTACCTATTGAGACTGTCTTTGTTGATATTGTTTGGCATGCTGTCATCATTATCTTCACCCAGTTGTTTTAGTGAGCCAGTTTCCCTTAACCTGGTAACTCGTTTTTGGCCGCCTTTTCTGCTAAATGATCTGTGCATCCATTTAAGTCACATTCAAGTTGAGATAGTACCATTATTGTAGTTTTACTAAACAATACCGTATAAATTCCAATCGTTCCTTTTCTGATGCTTTTTGGACTTGAAAGATAGTCCCGTTAATCCGATCGTCTGAATCAGCGTTGTTGGAGTTGTCCATTACTCGTTGCTGAATGAATTATTCTAAATCACCAGGGGTGGTTTAACATAGTGCACGCAGTAAAATAGAGGAATACGTAATGAGCGATATTTTTTCCATAGAAAGTTTCTGCTGAACATATTTACATACATCACGTTTCACTGGTTGCACATAGTTAGATAAAACATATACAAAACAGTGGTCTTGAAAGTATCAGTCTGTCAAAGAAATTACGATCAGCTGAGCAGTATGAGCATAGTGATCGAAATTCGAGAGACTGCGTTGAATCTGTTAGGTATACCGTTGGCACCTATGAGATTCTTGATACCATTAAACTAGATATCTAGATAATATTATCCACAAGAGAGTATTGTGATAGAAGCCGTCACAACTCAGTGGTTCCCATTGACTATTCAACTTATCCATGTACTATTTGGACCAAGATGGATTCAAGAGAACAACGAATAACAAGTAATGTGTCGAAGCACCATGATCTTTTGTAAAATGCTCATTTGCCAACCATAAATTCCTGTGTCCTGGTAGTGTAACCACTAATTGTTCCTCACTCCCAGTGTGTAAAAAGAACGGTTCTCCTCGTCCAACAGCTTCAGAGGGGCACCCCATGTTTGTGAGTTGTCTGGGCGCAGTTTGTTGATGTTATCGAAAGTGATGCGACGAGATGAGTTACTTAACTTCACGCGACGGTTGTTTGTTATGGCACCTAAGTAGATGGATACTAAAACCTTCGAAGATTAGGATAAAACAATTTTTGCAACGCAGAACGATATTATGTAGACTTACAGATGTTGTTTTCACGGATATCATTAGTTTTCAAGTCAAATTAAACAAAATTCGTTATCTCGTCTGCCATATTTATCGTCTAAACGCCGAGTGTCCTTTCGAAGTTTTGAAAGGAGTTCAAAATGCACAATGTACTTTTACATGAAATTCGGTTTATTCAGCTCCGTACTGCAAAACGGCGAGCAGAAAATACATTTCGGGGTTTGATACGTACCTTGTCATTCAAACAAGAGGCCAATTTAGTCATACTTGTGACTCAACTAGGTTGTACGGTGACGATACACAAAGTTGCTCTGAAGGTTTCATTCACCAGATTTATTGCAATCAGTCCTTGAATTTGTCAGGCTAAAATGTGCTATCCATTTTCTAATTGTCTAAACGTTTTGAATAGTCCTCATAAGTGAAGGTGTTTTGACGAACAGTCTGTTTTCGGTTATTCATCGTCGGGCCGATTACATAACAGTTTATATCATCATGGTTGGCAGGCGAAAAAAGCAAAAGCAATATGACTTTGTCGATTCCATTTGATCGTTGGTTGCTGAAGAAACGTAAGTGTTTTCCCCCGATGTATGCTCTTTGTTTACGAAGTAATGCACTATATTTGTCCCAGCAGTTTGAATGTGGAGTTGTCCGAAGACATACTCAGGCAGCTGATGTCAACCTGCACGCAAAATGTACAATTCCAGGCTGATGGGAAACGATGCAGTCAGAAAGATGGAATTACGATGCAACCACCACGAGACTCATTGTTGACAGACAGTTTCATAGCCATTTTAGAAAAAACTCCGTTTTGTGAGATTATTGAACATAGCACTTTCTACAAGAGGTAACTAAACGGTATCAACTATGTAGTTGACAAAACTGTGGATCTAGATAGCTTGCTTCTTGTAGTGAACACAGAGCATTCTAACCCCAACTTTACACCTAAGGCCGAGAAAGATGGACGACTATCTTTCCTAGATGTAGCATTGAACTGTCCTGCAGACGGCTCACTTCATAGAGGTATTCACAGGAAGAGGAATTAGGACGACCAGTATACTAATATTTCATTTATGCAACTCCTTGACAGAAAATAAACCGTGTTCGTAGTTTGACATAAAGATCTATGAAAATATGTTCCGACGACACGATTAAAGTATAAATAAAATTTCTACGGCGGATATCCGCAGAGAAGGTCTACCCTGTAAAATTTATTGATAAATACATGGAACAGACAGAACCGAAAGTTAAATTCCTTGCAGCTGAAAAGAAGCTGGTTGACACAACGGTAGACTGCTAAGCCGAGGCGTTGAGTGAACTGGTGACTAGTGGAATGAGTAACGCACAGTTGCGGATCTCGTTCAGATGCAATCCTGCAGCGTACGCACTACTCAAAGATACGTCGCATAAACCTGTTATCTCCTTTTGTGCTTGCTCCTCCATGTGTTCCTGAGAAGCTGGTCACATCGGTCGCACAATCAGACTTTTATCCCAGGGGATACGTAACATCACTCCATATGGCTGGTTAAAAGCGAGATGAAGTCCATTTCAAATACAATTCTAGCTCGTTTCGTCAACTCAAGACACCCGGTCTCAGCGGGAATGTCTTTCCAGCCCATCTGCCGCTTGCCTAGTCGTCAATCCAAAGGAGCTAAAGTCCATATTCCGGACACAGCGGTAGAAAAGCATAGTTACAATGAGACAACTGTGAAAATGGTGTATTTCCTGCACCACGTTGAAGTCGCTCGAAAAAGCTAAGGACTGCTTCACATTCTCCCAAAAACAAACTTCCACCACGCCAAAAAATTTACTCACTAGCAGTCAAAATATTCTTTAGATGGTTAATTACTTCTGTGATTTCAGCTTGGAGAAAGGCCCAAGTCATGAGGTCATCGGTCAGAGTTAACAGGACAGTTATCCTGTATCCTCTGGAGATGATCGGGCACTCTGAGCTTTAATCACAGACGAATATGGTTTTACGTTGGCGTTTGACAAGTTGGTCATGCCTAATGTGAGGTCTTTGGCCCAGCGGTCAACATGGTTACTCCACAAAAGCGTGGCCAGGGGTTAAGTGCCGGCATTGGCAAAGATATGTAGTAGTTACGGGACTGGCCTGAAAGTCTATAGGATTGTGACAGCTGCGATCAGTTGTGAGTGATGTTCAAGTTATTTAAAGGCCGAAAGCCACTCAATATTCTGCAGAAATATTTCAAAACCGACTATAATGAAGCCATTGGTCCATTGAGCAGGTGCACATTGATTTTATTCCATCAAACAGGCACACACGACGCATGACCAGTCCACAAACCAGTCCACAACGTGAGCGCACTGCACTTGAGGATCCTATAGCCGCTGGCACCTGTGCACTTCTCGTGCAGATCAATAGTCCGGGGAAACACGAACAGTCCTCTTGGTTTTAAACGGAAGCCTTCAGCAAACTAGTGTTGTGATCCAAGAACGCGGATGGCACAAGGGTTGTTTACTCGACAAAGCACACATGGGTTATGCATTTAAACAAGACCAGAAACAAAACCACTCATTTGCACACGGTATTCAGCACCAGACCGTCTCGGTTGCCGCAGACGTCAATGCTCAGTTCCATTAAGTAACAGGGATCATTATGGGCGATGCTGCACTCTGGTGTTCCTTCCTGCACTTTTCCTGCGGCTTGTACGATGTCAAAATATATGCTCCGGTCATGCTACTGAATAGCAGTGGTATGAGTAGTATGTTATGATCGCTCAAATTCACTGCACTAGGTCATTCTTAACTCCATCATGCCACGTAACATTTAAGGAGTTCGGAAACGGTCCTATTTCAATAGTTAAGCAAACGTATTTGAGTATATGTAAGATTACCGGGCGAGTTCAACAGTTTTAGTATATCGTCTGTTGTTTCCTGAGAAGTGACATTTTTTTATATAATACTTACCGAAAAGTTAATCCGAATTAGTCATCGCCATTTTTTACTGGAAATCTGGAAAATATAAAAAAATACTATATATCTTTGGATGATCTACCTGTTGTGACTTCGGATCCAATGTGCGCATTGACCATCCGAGCTCATCTCTGTTTGTGTGCGCTATCCACTCGGGCACTGATCAACTGCTCGCCTTGCTGCATCTGCGTGTGTATTCTTTCCTGCCGACTTACTCGAACAATCATGTGATTGCCTGATCAAGACGATCGATACGTACGCTGATTTATGGCCTTGCTTCATTTTGCACTTAAGCGTTGTACATGACTGTTGCTCACGCTTAATCTGCTCGTCACAATGCACCAGCTCCTTTACGGACTGTCGTTCGGGACTTACGGGTTACAATACCAAACAATTAAAGCATTAAATCTCGTCAATCATCAACTTGTCCCATTTCGTATAAAGTAAGTAATAACTCACGTCCTATATATCGCCTACTAAGCTACCCCATCGTGATAAATCAGAACAGGAATCTGAGTGGCACTAAACAATCTCAATCTATTGGAAAAACATCACCTTTTATAGAATAACAACAGTATTTACGACCGTTACTAAGCGATAGACGTCCTCGCGTTTTGATTGGCCAGTTTGTTGCCGTGTTGCTCCACAACCTTGCATCTAGCAACTCGGTTGTTTGAAACAGATACGTATTCAAGAGCAACTAATCGCCGTGTGTGATTGGTTGGCGCCAGTTTGACTATAATTTCCTCTGTAGCAGCTTGTGTGCAAACACTGATTGGCCGAACTTTCTCCAGTCAAGAAACTGCTCCAGTCCAACTTCATTACACTATAGACTTCTCAGCATAGTTACAGTAGAAACTGCAACCTGCATGTATATGATGTGGATAAGTGTTACCACTAAAGTCCCCGAGAAGGATGAAGACTGTTTTGTCAAGGCTATCGGTTACGGGTGATCACTAATTGTTTCCGGCGTAAATCAAACGACTGGTAAACGCCAGGAGCTCGGAGATTTCTATGCTCAACATTGGCGTTGGTGGATTCCAACGTGAACTGTTCGAGAAATCCCGCGGGGGGCAGTCAATGCCCTGGATCATTAAGTGGATTCCATATGAGACAGTGGGACAAGTGAGTGACCGAGTGCAAATGTGAAGTTTCCGAGCTCCCGGTGTGACTTCGTAGTTCAGCCGGTAGAGCGCTTGCCGCGTTGGGACATGGCGTTTCTGTCGCTGGTTCGAATCCAGCCAAAGCACTGACTTTTCACAACTGGGTCTCATCTAAAATTCCCTTATCACCACGTTGGGTCAACACATACCTCATATAGCCTGCGTACGGAAATGTGGTCTCCCGGCACTATTGTCTTCACCTTGTTGGAATGGAGGCAGCCTGATTAGACAACGAAGCCTTCTAAACGTACGCTTTATGAAGGCTGTAATTAATCCGGACATATACGATCAAGAAGCAGAAATTTTAGACGAATCGACAAAAGTTCCCCACTGACTGACCAACAAGCGTCAGGTAGTGCTTTCTCAATCAGAATACAATTGCAACCAAATTAGTACGATATCAATATGAAAGAGTGCAATCAAACTATTTAAAAGTCTTAACTGTTTACACTCGTTCAGTAGAACGATTTTGCTAGTAAACTTACAAAATCTACGTAATCAACGTGTAAACCCTAAACCGTAAAACCAACAAAAGGAGACCGTAGCTCCAATTCACTGTATGATATGCGTACTGTACAAACAATCGGGATCAACTTGCTCCATGGAGTGAACAGGCATCATAACAACCTTGTAAGAGAGGAAAAAGCAAACGGAGATGGTAGCAAAAAACGCAGCAGACCATAATAATAACTTACGCAACCAAACAAAGAATAAGACATAATTGTTGTAATAGATCAGACAAATTCATCCGCCTATCTAACGAAACACAGAAAAAATGTCAAAGCAAGCGCTAATTATAGCTATGGGAAAAAGTGTGTTTATGCATGAAGAAACAAAGATAACCCGTAAATAAACGTGTTCGAAAAGTCATAACAACGTTCTTACTTAAAGCGCGATGCTCACCACAAAGTATTGCTTTGAGTTGAAGTTTTACTATGCTACGCTGTTCTTTGAGGTACAGGCATGGTTAGTCCAGTCTGCATTTTGTAGAAACTCATCAATGAGTTATTTATGTAATGAGTTCCTGAATGCCACCGCCATCCAGATCGAATAAAAAGAGGATTTCTTAGTGACCAATCAAGGCCGCTGACCTAAAGAACTAGCTGAGATACTATGTGTATTGTACAGGTGTAATGGGTTTTTACTGGACTCGACTCTCTAATCAGAGGGTAGGATGTATTCTTGGTTAATTAGACTACTATAATATGCAATCTGGTTTACATACATAATGTGGTGGATTGTTAGGCCAGAGGTACGAGTATTCAAACACTCGGTGGAGTACCTCAACGCGGAAGGCAGGCACGTCCACAAGCTCTCAAAGATCGGATGGCGGACAACGGGAACAGTCGGATGAGTCATCGCTCAACCGGATCGGACCAACGGCCGAGACATGGCAAGCAAAATAGAATGGACGACGAAATCGGAGGCTCGATTATTCCAACACTCGGGGGAATATCTCGACACCACCGTGGAATACGATCAGAGCCCATTGTGGATAGGTGGAGAATAACACGAGCGACCGGACAAGCCATCGCTCAACGGAATCAGATCAATGGACGAAGAATGGTAGGCGGAAAACCCCCCGATAGACGGCGCCGATCACACACCTAAACCGGGTAGATGTGCACACGACGCCTGAACGGAAACCTGTGGGTGTTGTGGGCTGAAATGCTGACTCAAACGCGAGCGCGCGCGTAGCATGTGAACTGGCGTGTTGGTCAATAAAGACTGTGCTTTACTGGACGCCTTTTCGCTACAGTGACACCAATTTTTTTAAATATCACCTATATCCAACCTGGTTTCTAACTTCTCGCTGACATCATGATGGTTGGCTCACCCTCATTCAGTCTGAAATGGGCGATCGAAGCGCAAATAGATATCTAGCTCTCTAGTCATTTTCCGAAGCGCAACTGTTACAATACTATTGTCCGAACCGGAGAACGAACTACAGATAAATTTTGAAAAATGTCAGCATTGAGTTCACTATTTCACACTGAAACAAACCGATAGACTTGAATAAGGCAATGAGAAGAAGTAAATCATATGATGTTCTGCGGAGTAACATTTCCTACATTCTGATCGCACATGGACATGTGACTAATTTTAAACTAATTTCAAAATCACAGAGAATGTGTGACGCATTCTCTGTGATTTTTCGAATTCACCGGAAACGTATCCTCCAGTTTGCTGAGGCTTTGGGTATCAGACGTCAAAATCCCCCCCCCGTGTGTTCAAAAACAATTTGTGTTGACGGTGCGACTGCCCTGGTAGTCAGCATCCTCTAGTCTTCATTTCCGTGTCTGTCTGTCTAATCCACTAAGCCATTATTTCCGCCTTATGGAACCTTATCTTAATGTTTGAAATCAGTTACATGTCCATGTGTGATCCGAATGTACGGAATATTACTCCGGAGAACATCACATGATTTACGTCTTCTTATTACCTTATTCAAGTTCATAAAGGGAACAAATTGCTTCAAAAACCGATAGGCGCATATGCTGGATAATGCTGTGAATATGCCCCAATCAAGACAAGCTAACTTCCGACTACTCATAAGTAACAGGAACACCATGCCCAAACGCGGTAAGCGCTCTACCAGCTGAGCTAAGTAGCCACGCCGGAAGCCAAGAAATGTTACATTTGGACCTAGTTACCCACCCAACCAACTGTGTCATATGGAATCCACCAAAAGATCCAGCCGATTGACTGCCCAAGCAGGATTTCTCGATCAGTTCACGCTGGAATCCACCAACACCACCGATGAGCACTGACGTTGAATTACTGATAAGCAGTTTGGCAGACTTGATAATTTAGAAGAGATTCATTTGCGGAAAGTCTGGACTTCGGCTGGATTCGAACCAGCGTCAGAAACACCATGTCCAAGCACGACAAACGCTCTGCCAGCTGAGCTAGGAAGCCACGCCGGAAGCTGGTAGAGCGCTTGCCTCGTTTGGCGTGGGGTTTCTGTCGCTGGTTCGAATCCAGCCGAAGTCTAGACTTTTCGCAAATGGATCTCTTCTAAGTTATCAAGTCTGCCAAACTACTTATCAGTTACTCATAAGTAATCAGAAACACTGTTCTGTTAGTTCAATGAACGTTGTGATGTTAAGTTGGTAATGAAATCTTGTGCGTTGTGTTTTCCACTAGGATGTACAGGTCAGTCACTGTGTGTTTTCTCGCGCGACCTAATCACTACTCACACAGTATCGTGAATGAGAGCTTAACTGTGTTATTTCGGATAATCCTGGTACAGTACCGTTTAAGCGATGGACCACATTTTTGTTTTACATGCACCTGAGTTCAGTCCTCTGTCCCGATGAGTTCTAACACGCAAGAAACGCAGGTCTAATACCCGTTTTCAAGATGAACACTTCAAAAAGTTTCACTTAGTCAGACGATTGTGTGAGTAGTGTTGGCACGATATACCAGTAAAGCTGTAAAATATTTGTATGGGAATGGTTTCATTCTAAATACGTAACCCATAACGATACTAGCATGGGTAGCAATATTAGTGAACAACTAACAGAGGGTTAATTTTTTCAATCAGAACAGTGTTATAATTATTAGAATTACAGTTATTCTTGATTAAGAAGAATACACACGGGGTCGAGGAATTTCTTCCTCTCTTTGAAGAATTCTATCCAAAGAGTAACTAGCCGTCTTGCGTAAAATGTGACATGGAAAGTTTACATCTGGGATTCATTTAGTTGAAAAATTAAACCGACCGCGACATTTTTTTCAAATCATTCCTGTGTTAAACACGATTGCCCAGAGAGAACTGCATGTAAACATCTGCTTATATTACTTTACCAAAACAGCCACTTAAGTAGAGTAAACTGGGTGTTCTTTTTGGGCTTCGACGTCATTATTCCCATCCCTGGGTTGATCAGGAGTTGATGTACCTGTCCTAAATTATCATCTAAAACCTTGCGATGTTAACCTCGTTATTATTATAGGATTGAAGGATGTTAGCTTTTCTACCGGCTATTTTACTTCGGTAGTATCAAAACAGTACAGTGACTTTTTGCTGATAACAAATGTTACTCCATATCTACTAATTTCCACAGCCTCTGTTTAATTCCACATTACCCAAAAACGTTCTGTGTTGAAGTCGCACAGAGATTTTCCCAGTACATTAAGTGCAGTTTAGAATGTTCTTCAAAGAGGACCTCACGACTGTACCGACAATAGTTGACCCGAGTTGAGTTCACTTGTTCTACGTAACCATCATTGTTAGGATCCCTCTTCGACCGATTTACTGACCTAGGTTGATGAACAGATCACTTCCTAATTGTGCACCCTAGTTCGTTATTGATATCAATTCAACCGTGTGGTCATACACTACATGATTAATTACGCTTGTCGATGGCTCTGTCACCAAGCTAATTGAGAAAAATGAAAAGAGCCTACAAGTTGATAGCATGAACATACAAACATACTGAACAATGCATAATGGAATAGATACTCACTCGACATACTGGGTGAGCTAATTAGTGATAGCTCTGTGTTTTTAATTGTATTGGTTATCGGTCCTGAAGTTGAAGCTTCCCAGAACTCAACCTTGTCATATGACTTTGCTTGTGAGCAGACGGTATATATATATATATATATATATATATATATATGGACACAAATGTTTATACGATTCACCATGAAAGATATTCCTGTAACTCATGTAAATGGCAGTCGAATCTCTGGATGACAAGTACACATCTTCCTCACATTTATGTTAGGTCTCCAAGTCGAAATGCAGTGGGTACACACTACACATTAAACTCTTAATCAATAAACTGGCCTTATTGCCTTGCCATAAATGACGGTGATTGACGAAGTCGGCACATGTCTCAGAAACTCCAGCGGTAAGCTTAACACTAACAACGCAGTCATATTCAGAAAGCTGACGCGGGCTGTTCATTGTAACCAGTAGTGGGGTCGAAACCATCCCAGTCTTTTGACAACACATCACGGTCGCGATGAATACCCCTATGCAGACAAAACCAAATCGTTTAAGCAGTTTGCTATAGTCTGCAAGTTTCCTACAAAAAAGCTGTGTGAATGAATATGGCTACGCAAGTGGATATGGTGGCGTATCCGAAACCCGTCCGGTTATCAACTGACAGAAATTCTCAAGACTAAGGAATATCTCTCCCGAACTTATAGGGGAGAGAGACTGCACAAAGCCAGTCGAGATATGCTTAGCCTCATAAAACTGACATTCATCATATGTATCTATAAGGATGTTCTAAGGTGACAGTTCTATTGCTTAATGCAGGTATTCAAAACTTTGTTGAGAACAAGGAAGATGAGTGACATAAGAGTAGAGTTGCTTAGTGATCGGAAAGTGACAGACTGTGTTTGGTTCAAACTAACAGCAAAAAGCCACTTGTTTGCAAAACATATATGCATATTCAGATTATATATATAATTTCAAGTTGAACATCACCCACAATTGATCGCAGCTGTCGCATTCCCATAGACTTTCCAATCGGCCCCTTTCGAAAAGAAGCACTAGATTCGAGTTTCGCTCTCATTTGTCATGGCACAAATTATGCAACATTTTGTTGCTACTTAATTATTTAA
>JTDE01000446.1:87475-202354 GCA_014338405.1 Paragonimus skrjabini miyazakii | reverse complement strand
GGTTAGCTGCATGTCAGACTGTATGAAAGCAAAATTGTTAACTCTCGGAATCAAAAATACACAGACCCCAGTGGTAAGATTTAAGCAAGCAAGACAGAAATTGAAAATATAAGGAATTTCAATATAGGAGCAGATAAAAGACAGACAAAGATTCGAGTTTGGACTGAGAAACCAAACAAAACCTCGAGCATACATTGCACCATCACACACCTCTCGGAAAGTGCAGCCGTGAACCAACAGTTCGTTCATGTGTGTACTAAGTCAGTTTATGAATAAATAATGGACTGACCATAGAAGTTTGACTGAGCTTTGAGAGCGATGTGAACAGTCGACTGCTTGTATCCATTACCCATATTTCCTGTTTGGTGTGTGAATTGTAGAGGATTTTTGTTCACTTTGTTAAATAAATGACAAAACTGAAACGGCATACGAAAACAGTTTCAAACCGCCAAAGAAGTGAACACCTTAGAGCTGTAAAAGAAAATAGTGCAACAAATATTCTTCGCTTTAGGTTAAAATTTGGTAACTAATAATTCTGTCACCCATCTAATGGAAATGACGGGAAAATCGGTCCGAATCCGGACCAAATGATTGACACTGCTTCACTGTTGGTGAGGCAACCCACCGGGCTCAGTACCACCACACAGATACAGACTCAGAGGATTGAAAGTGCTGATACATACAGATATGTCCGTCACTGCTAACAACTTCTGAATAGCTGAAACTATCGATCGATGGAGACATGCACTTTTGGACTAGGTGCACATGATTGACTAAGCATGAGAAAACTGCTGTTTTACGCACACATGCGTACACACGGTAAGGTGAGCCGATCTAGAGTTGAACGCGGTGGTGGATAAACATATGTGCATTTGAATAACCTACTGCAGTAGGGCTAGGTTTAGGGTGTTGCAACGAGTGCCGGAATGGCGCGAAAATGCACATCGTGGCCACTATGTATTTGCAAGCGCTGTTTTTACAAGTTCACCACTCTTATTGACAGTAGTCGAGTTAGGCAGTGCATAGTTCTTTGTCAGATGATCAAGTTTCAGTCTCGGCACTGGCAAAAATTCAATGTGAATGCCTCGTAATGGTACACACTCCAATTCTTGGACACACAATAGGCTATGTGACACTTCTCGGATAAATTCAATGTTTTATCATCAGTTGCGATAATTCATGTTTTAGGCACATGTTCCAGGATCTTCTACTCATTAATCTCACAATTCATTCATATAACTTCCAATGTAGTTCTTGGGGATTGTATATTACACGTTATCACTAAATACTCACGTTTTAAATCTGAAGTTGACACTCCGTTGCCAAACTAACAACATTTCCCTCAAAACATGATATCCGGACTGTTGGGAATAAGCCTTAGAAACTTCGGCTCACTTGTCTTCTCACTTCACTTGTATATCGAAAATGATACAGACGAATAGAGAGGTAGATTTTTTACAATCTAATAGCAAGTCTCCCTTGAAACTTCAGATTAATATCTCGTACACTAAACAAAGACTTCGTTAATTGAAATCTGAAAGTTGGATTCGCAGGAAAATGTACGAATGATAAATTGGCAATCATATTGTGGGGGATTGCCAGGCAGGAAATGCGAGCATTCCAGCTCTCGGCGGAATACCCCAACACAGAGGGAGGTGCGTTCAAACACCCACGGTGAGCGGATGGAGAACGGCGTGGGCGACCGGATGAGTCATCGCTCGACCGGATCGGACCAACGGGCGAGACGTGGCAGCCGGAAAAGAATGAATGACCAAATTGAAGGCGTGATTATTCCGACACTCAGGAATATCTCGGCCCAGCTGTGGATTACAGTCAAAGCCCACAGTTGATAGACGGAGGACAGCACGAGCGATCGGACAAGCTATCGCTCAACGAAATCGGATCAACGGCCAAGGAAAAGCAGGCAGAAAACCCCCGGGTAGAAGGCGCAAATCACACACATAAACCGGGTAGAAGTGCGCACGACGTGCGGGCGGAAACCAGGGGGTGTTGTGGACTGGAATTGTGATTCAAAATCGTGAGCGCTCGTGTGGCATGGTAACTAGCGAGTTGGACAATAAAGATTGTGCTTTATTGGACGCCTTTTCGCTACAATATGTACAACATTTTGAAATGGTTGCCAGGACAGCTCGATAGGTAGAGGGATGCAACGTCGGGATGAAACAGGCAAGCCGCAGCTGACGAAACAGAATGCCGTAAGCATAAGTTTATCGTTTAAAGGTGATACATTAGTGGAATCCACCAAAACAAACTCTCGCAATCACGGTTAAAAAGATACTTTTATGTTGCCAACTTAAGTATCCAGCTAACATCCAATCGCATTTTGCGTCCAAGCCGAAAAAACGAAACTTCTGTTCATGCTGCCCTGTAATGTACGTTACCTCACGTGTTCCGGTAAAACCCGCCATGAAAAAAACAGTCTCAGCGAACACACTGTTTTCGATCAATTCTCCTCTCCGACTGGTACAATTATATAAAAATCAGTAACCATTTCGAAAGTTATTGATCGACAAAATAATGAAGAGACAGTGTGACTGAATAAACGATGATTAACACTATTTCACTGTGGTTAGGAACACAAACGAAATCGGTGCTGGGTAATCAATGTTAACCTGACAGGGATAGTGGGACGGGGACAAATTGTTTCACAAGCTGATTCTATCAACGCCTTTGTGTTTAGTTATACTTGTCCGGTCTTAAAAAATGATCATGATATCGAAGCCTGATAAGGGAGCAGGAATTGTTCATTTGGATAGAGCCGATTAAGTTGCCAAAGTGTTAAACCTCTTGTCGGATAGGACGAAATTCCGCACGGAAAAGTGATAAAGATAAGACCTTGGCAATCGAAAACAGACTATCAAGCATGCTGCGCAGAATGAGACAGACTGACTCCATTATCACCCATGTATTTGGTAATATTCGTCTGACAAGATTTCGTATTCCTTGGCTATACGACCTGCCTAAAATACACAAGTATGGAATACCATTCATGCCGATAGTTGGCACGTTAAATTCCCCCATCACACGGCTGCATAGTGGCTAGTAGAAATTCCGGAACCAGTCAGGAACGAACTAGTTAAAAGATACTTTCGAATTCGTGAACACCTGTAAACCATAATGTAACGGACAAGAAAGTGTTATCTCTTGATTTGCCGTTGGTATTTACTAATGTACCATTGACAGAAACCATTAATTGCGTATGTGACTATATAGAGAACCATTAAATTAACATTGGACTGCCCGTAGAAGATCTTAAAGAATTATTAGTGTTCTGCACAAACAATATCGGATTTCAGTTTAACACAGAGCTACATCGTCAGGTCTCTCCGCTGACCCCAGTGCTTACCGATATCTTCATCAGTATGCTCGAAAACAGTAAGTTGGATACGCTTATTAGGAAAGGAAGCTATTACCGGAGATATGTAGACGATATCTTTTGCATAGTGGACTGTTTAGGAGACACTCAGAAACTACTAGAATTTTTTAACAGGCCTCATAACAATTTCGCATTCACTTTGGAGGAGGAAGTTAATGGGGCGAATGTCCATTCTTGATATGATACTGACACGCAGACCAGACGGTTCACTACAGAGAAGGGTATTTAGGAAAAAACACAGACTAATCAATACCCGCACTTCTATAGATACGTACCAACCAGCCTCAAACGTGGTCTGAGACGTTGTCTAACGAACAAAACAAAGAGGATCTGTACAGATGATACGATGAAGGAGGAATTAGAGAGATTCTTAGTACTAGAACCTATTCGGAAAAGTTCAACATCAACATGCAGGAGAGACAACCGCTACCCTTAGTGGACATTGCCGATAAGAAAATCGCCTACATTCGTTGCCATTTCAGGATGACGTAGCGGCGGAGTTGACACTGCATCAGATCGCCAATGCTAGTAGCACGACTTATTATACCACTAGCTCTGTTGTCACATTTCACTCAAAACGGCCGGTTCCACTAACCTTGGAAGATAACGTACCTAATAATTTTGCCTAATGTTGCCTCTTTCTTGATCTGTTCTTCCCACTGTTCCTGTGGTCCAGAATACATAGGTCGCACTACTAGGCGTTTATCTGGAATAATTCAGAAACACTGCCCCGGTCGGTTTCACTCTGGAACAACAAAACGCGTCAGTTCGTCCATTTTGGCCCACTTGATCAATTGTGATCAACACACTGTCACGAAGACAGTATTTCGTACCGTCTATTGGGTCCCGGCCACCTTGTCGCGAAAGGACAAATGCCACACCTTGTTGATAACCAAGGCGCTCGCAATCCGACTAAGTCACTCGAATTTGTGTGTGCATAAACAATTATTTCAAACAACAAGACTTCCTTGACCGAACACAGCCGCCCAACAAATGAAAGAATTTGTCCCCATCCCGCTGTCCCAGCTTGATTAACACTGATTACCCAGGACCGATTTCACTTGTGTTCCTACCCACAGCGAAGTAGTGTTAATCATCGTTTATTCAATCACACTGTCTTTTCATTATTTTGTTGATCAATAAACTTCTAACTGGTCACTGAATTTTATATAATTGTATCAGTCGGAGAAGAGAATCGAACGAAAGCAGTCTGTTCGCTGAAACTTCGTCTTTCTACGGGGATTCTTAGTTATCAGAATCCGTTATATTTGTCGTACGACCAGACATTCAACTGAATAGGTCCGTGAATGTTACTCAACTTGGCTCGACAAAGAACTAAACCGACCGCGCCACAGTATCACATCTGGTTGATTCCAGTCACTCAATTAAAGCGATGGAGGCGTTTTGTTCAACCCATCAAATTACGATCATTCAATCGAAGATGGTTAGACATGCAGTTCTTTCTACCGGAATTCGCCAGTACAGCCCATCTCCGCGATCCCAGAAACGTGTCGCTCGAACTTTGGCTAACCCCCATTCTTTAAGTCTAACATGATTTGTTGCTAAAGTCAAGTCTTGAATACACCATAACACTGATTTGACTGAATTCATTAATCATTCGTTCTCCGTTTGCCCTGTTAATGAAGCTTTTGTACAACTGTTACATAAATGTGATGAATTTAGCTTGATGTTGAATCATCGAAAACCAGTTTGTTCACTACACTGTTTTTCACAAATACAGCTTACTTCCTACATCTTGCGAAGATAGTTATACTGTTCTCATCCACACACGTGAAATGTGCACTCTATAAAAACAATTACTTCGTAAGTAGCGTCTGTCAAAAGAGTCGTGTGTATAAAGTCACCATGGGCTTTGTTGAGTTCAATGTCCATCATCCAGAAATCTCGTCACCACCACCACTACCGTCATCATGGCTGCTATAGGTTTAAGCTCCAATCCTATTCTGGGACAACTGAAAGAAAATACGGATACTGAGGATTTTGGTAAAGTTCGAGGTGTAGTTACTGTCGACAACTAGTTTTAACGACTCTACCTCAGTTGTGTTTAACAGCAAAAGAACCGAAAATAACCATAACTTTAAGCAGTTTTCGGCCATACACCTTTTATCCGAGACTGTGACTTTGGTGAGGAGTTACGGATTTCCTGGCTAGTAATGGAACTTATTTTGATTTAAACTCAAACTTACAATCAAATATATATTGAAGCAATCGGTTAAACCACAAATATCGATCCCACTAATTTAAAAAGATGTCTTATAGATTGTTCTGCAACTTAGGTGTAACAGTTTTACAACAAGAAACGGATAGCTGCTCAAATTCCATCAGAGAAACGACATAAGCTTTCGCTTCTTGGGTGGGAAAGCAGTTGAGATACAGACTAGATTGACTGAATAATTGTTCACACGTGCTAAGGACAAATCTATATGATATCGACATAAGAACATACTCAACTGCCATGCTTTCAGTACAAAATATCAGGAAGAAGAAGATGAGCGTAATGTTGTCTGTGCGAAAAATAGAGATGACTTTCGTGGTTTACAAAACAAGTGAGTATTTTGAAAATGGTTAAGAAGCTGTGATTATTTGCACAGAAAATAAACATGGACCTGTTGCCGAATGCTACTGACTTTTAGTATGTTTGAAAGCAATGAACACGTGACATTTAAAGTAGTTATGTCACCGGATGAATTTAGAACGCGCAAGTAAGATTACGTAAGATGTACTATGCACAGATATTTCGACTGATCTCTTCGGTTACGATACACGGACTGTGGACAATTAACATACATCAATTTAAAAAGCGTAATATATGAACGAGTAATCAGTTGCAATGAGAATAACAAAGAGAACCAATCACGTTCGAATAGGGCCGTTATGACTTAAAAACAAACAGACAAAATTCAAAGTTTAAACAAATCCAATAAGGAATTACTGATACGGACAATATCGATCTCACATTCGGAAATGAACGGAAGCCAAGAGTAAGCTTAAAACGAAAGAAGGGAGTAAATTTATACAAACAGCACAATTAAAACTTTCAATTAATAATAATAACCACTTAACGAACAATATAAACTCATGACTATCAACTTTTAACACGATGATTACGATAGGTTAACTACCATTTGTTTCTGTACACAAAATGAAGGTTTATAACGGTGTATTGCAATAGCTTCAGCAAAAGATAATGTATGTTTGTTGATTAGGCAATACAACACACAAAAAGCTTTCTTCATTTGGATAGCATGTCCCGTTTCCCTCAAATGTCACGTGACAGAAGATTTGTTGTTTGCTGTCCACTTTGGAATGTGTTCTGAGACACTTGTCTGTACACAAAATGAAGGTTTATAACAAAAAGATAATGTATGTTTGTTGATTAGGCAATACAACACACAAAAAGCTTTCTTCATTTGGATAGCATGTCCCGTTTCCCTCAAATGTCACGTGACAGAAGATTTGTTGTTTGCTGTCCACTTTGGAATGTGTTCTGAGACACTTGTCAATAGCGTTCTCAGTGTTTGGCCAGTGAATTCATAAATAATATAAGACATGGTGAGTGAGTTGCTTGGGTCATTCCTCGGTGTGCAGGACATGTGTATCATCTGATTGACTAGTCTTGATTCTACCGCGTTGTACATAGCTGAGAGCACATTTTAATCTAAGTTGGATGAGGGTGTTCACATCTTCACCCTTGTACGACAGTGTTATGTACACGGGTTTGCGGGACAATGTTTCTGATACTAACCGTTTCGACCTTTCTCTAGCGTGTCTCGAGATAAGGCGCGCGCGATTTGGTGAATAAAAGCTGATTCTTCCTTGATTGTCTCGGGTGAGCAAATTCTGCAACCCTACTGAAGAGGGTTCGAACGAGGCTACGTTTGAACGGTGTTGGTACAAAATTTCCGAAATTAATATACTGCCCAGTCCAGGTGAGCTACTTATGCGCTCTTCTCGTGATGGATCCGTCATCGTTCACGGAGATTTCCAAATCTAAGAAGGAAAGTTTGTTATTCTCATGAACTTCTGTGTTGAACGAAATGCTGAGGTGTAGACTAGTGAGTTTAGCGTAGAGTTAATCAGCAAGTCAACGTGAGTCACAGAGAGAGAGAGAGTGGGAGGGTGTGTGGTCAACATATCGCTTATAAAGCATTGTGAAGTGAGTGGCTATCGCTGCTTGTATCTCTAAATGCGTCATAAAAATACCCGCGAGTACGGGTCCCAGCGGACTTTCCATCGTCACACAGTCAGTTTGTTGGCAAAATTGAATAAAAACTGGATATTCATAGTACACAGGTACAATAATTCACGAATTTCAAACAAAGGTAGTGCAAAGGATGTTATGCTCTGTTACAAAGTCATGGATAACAGATATCACTCCGATTAGCGGGACGTTTGTAACGTGATGTAACATCAAAAGATACAATTATCTTGTCCCTTACTTCGAGATCTTTCATGGATTTGACGAATGAAAATGTGTCCTTCAAGCTATGTTGAGAAATCTTTATGCGTGGTGGATCCAACAATCAGACGAGCTATTGGACCAGTTTGTCGTACGGTGAGTTCAACATCGATAGTCTAGTTTTCAAAGTCATAACAGGTTTGTGAGTTTTCGGTAAGCTACAAATGTTGGGCATCTGGGATCCTTTAGGTAAGAGGTTACAGTAGGTTTCCTTATCAATCAAGTCGCCTTTTCTTAGTTTCCGGGGACAGTCGGTGACTTCCTTTTCAAAAGACATGATGAAATCTTTCTACCTAACATCCAAACGAATTAAAATGATGACATTACAATCTAAGATATACCAGCTGTTTTTGTACTATACCACATTATAAGTAGTGGTATACTGTTGTACGCAGAACCACCTAGAATGAACGTTTTGTCGTTTCCCGGGGGAGGCCACTGTAGGGAAAAAACTTACATTCATTTGGATCGCAAATGAGAACTGGCTAAAATTGGTATTTTTACACGATTTTCAGCACAAACTACAGACCGCCAAAACCCTTGTGGATATGGTAGCCCTGTGATTGAATTGCATACGACCAGAATCACAGGATAAACTGTCCGCATAATTGTGCAGACCATACAGTGACGAGGTGGGGCAACATCGGAGACAACAAAACACGGATTGAAACATGTCCGATTTTCCACGGAAATGCTAGTGGGTTTGAGAAAGTGATGCAAACAGCAAGTCGCGCACTTTAAATCTAAATCCGAGCAGGCGATTCTGGCTGAACACCATTCAGCTGAATTTAAAATAGCATATAGTCAACATGTAAACATTTGACATTATAAACATCACAAAAGGAATGGTATAAAAGCGTCACAGAAAAGGAATTACCATAGAGGTATACATAGGTCAGGGATTGGAGAGATAGAACTGACGTGATGAGTTCGTTCTGTGGGATAAAGTATCTTGCTTTACATCCAAAAATGCCGGATATGTATCGATAGCCAAACAATGTCCAACAATGAAATATCGGGAACTGGAGAATCCCTAATTAATGTGGAAGAAATCGGAGATTGAGCTTACAGTTTTTTCTTCTTCCGTACACAGCCCTTCTGTATGGATATCATCCTAGTAAGGAAATATCGCGGTGGCTATTCCGGGCCTGCTCCACTCTGTCCGGAATCCACCATGCGATCGGGTTCTGCGGACGAGTCAAAGTCTTGTCCGGCTACCATATGAGTGGATGAAAAGTGGCGGGGACTAAACACAGACGATAATCGCGTTCGAACATCACCAAAAAATCTCCCCACTGATCCCCAAACCGTGGTCGGTTGATTGTACAGTAAGGTGTTATCCATCTGAGAGCTAAGCGTGTGCTCGGAGACCCGAGTTAAAACCGAACTTTGTCTATGACGTAGTGCATAAGGAAGTTCTGACGGATCACCCTCATATATTCGAGCCAGTGAACCGGCGAAAAAATATTTGGATGAACGTCGGCGAAGTTGTTCCGGACAGGGTAGATCAGGAATGTTTTGCTGGTCACTTAATGGGAGGTTAGCCACAGGGCGGGGTGATCTACCTTCTCGAAGCAGTCCCGTACCAATAATATCTCCAGATCCAGCAGTCCGCTTCCATCCCATGGATTCGTTTGAAGCGGCGGCGATCGATAGCAGTTTGTTCATGTCCGGTTCATCCACTGGGGCCTGTTTGTCTTTAGGTCGCAACAATTCCGGCATCTCCGTTTCGTTATTGTCAACAAACCACAGACTGGTGTTGATATTCCGTTCCAACAAAGGTACAACCTCAAAATCGTCATCGTCTTCGCCAAAAGGAAAAACATTGGTTTCGGCAACTCGAAGCCAACCAGTATAGAACACCAGTGAGAGCAAAGCAAAAACGGGAATATTTGGAGTCACATCTAGACACGTGGTTTGCAGATTCGGTGTCGATGTAGTTTGGTTAGTCAACTCAAACACACGTGCAGTAGTTAAGTTGGCCGATGCGTTAACTGGCTGATAATTGGGATTGATTTCCTGTTCATATAGTTTGAGTAAATGGACAGGGTCGACAAACTGATGCGATAGGATCAGCATGCTCAGATAAATATAGACCGCCAGAGTGACAACCTGAAGGTTAAAAATCGCACAAACACAGTAATTGAGATCAAACGAGTGGATTGTCAAAAGTATATTTAGAACAAACTATCAAGGATTAGCATGTATGGATAGTCAGGGTCTTAAGGCAAAGCTGTAGACCTTGATGGAGTGAACCTACTGATATTCGTTTGCTCCCAATTGATTAGGTGTTTCATATTCTTACCGCACTCTGACTGACCCACTTTTCCAGGGCTGAACAGGCCCCTTGACTTTGTGCACAGATTACATTCCACTTGTTCAATTGACGTTAAATCGTATAGTACGTTTGAAGATGCCTGTTCGCGTTCTGTCATAATGGTCTGGAAGTAGGTAGCTGAGAAGCAAAAACTGCATGGGTTCATACAGGAAACCCTGTCCGTTATCCGGAGATATGACGAATAGATTTGTTAATCAGATGTCCATTAAACAGTGTCAGGACAAATCAGGCCTACAAACATGGGTCGATGACTCTGATTGATCCAGTTCCTGAGTTACCCAATTCGGATCGTTGGCGGTGAGTTGATCGCGTGTTGGAGTTATCAGTGCTTGAGCACCGTTCTCTATCCTTCACATGACCAGAACAAAACTAGACAAAACGAATATGAAGGTTATCATTACGGATCTGAACAGTTTTCGACTACCATGAGGCTACCACTAGTGGATAGCGAGGAAGTTAGTCGATTTAAATTGAAAATTATTCGCCGTTGATCGCAGTTTTCGCATTCAGGTGCTGGCTGGAAAACCATTCTGAATGCAGAAGCCGCAGTGTTTGGTTATGAAAGCCGAACAACAGTGCTTACTGTCGTTCACATGTCATCGTTCCATAAGTGATTATTCTCTACTTTAATTTCGTTTTCACTAATTACCGTCTTCCTGGTATAAATGTACACATGGAATCATTGCACTGGTAGGCATATGCGGTTCATTAGCATGTTTTCAGAAGATGAGCACATTGACTGTGTTACGGAGATTTTGGTATCTTGCAAATACCACAGCTCCTTGCGTGGTGCGTCTGATTTGAGAAAAGTGTCACAGCTGGAAGGTTAGCAAAGGATCAAGACGCTGAACTCGCGGTGTGATTCCATAAAGTTTTTTTGGTTACTTCACCTAGCTGTCGCACTTTCATCTCTCACAGAATAAGGGCAATCAATCATTTGCAGTAGGCTTAAGATCGATCAAGCATCCACCATGGCCTCAAAAAACGTGCAAGGTTTCAATGCGAAGTTCGTTCCAACTCCAAGACTAGTCGATTTGAACCCCTGAGAAAAGAAGACGCAACTCACATGCTTTCCTACAACGCTGGTGACCGTAACCCTGTTGTCTGGTGAATCAATACCTGGACTACCTTTCTGACACATTTTCGCAGGTCATGGGTTCTGTTTCCCGGGGTGCTGACAAGACATACCATGGTCGAAATCAATTTCCACCATATCGCTGATGGCCACTGGAACCTTTTGAGTTTGTGGTGTATGTTTATTAGTTTGCAAACGCTTTGTCACTTTGTCAAAGAAAGACTATCTACAACACTTACAAGGTGTCTGCATGGGCCTTCTGCATAGTGGAAGACTGATTGACCTTGCCCATGCCGAGAGCAAGGTTGTTTGACCATTTTCAAGCAGCATAGACGGTTTTAGATATTAGTTCGTACTCTATCAAATATTTCGGAATGCGGTTTGCAGCCTGAAAATACGAAACTCTTTTACAAGGCTTCTGCTAACGCAGATTTAATGTTGGATAATGTAACTGACCGGTTCATGTACTTGCACTACCAACAGCAGAGGTGGTACAAAGAATGAAATAGAACCTCGGATCCCCAAGGCTAGGATGGTACTAGCCAATCTAGGACACCTCATGGGATATGAAAGCATCCTTCTGAAGCTTAAGGGTCACGCGTATAATAAGATGGCTGTGCTACTCTAAGGTTGGGAGACCCCAGTACACATTTTCTAGTAGGGAAATAATTTTGAATTTACTCGTTACACCACTCAAAATAAATAATCAAATGCACTCTACTAACGGTTGTTTCCATTACGTAACGTTAATTTTATGACAAAAATATGAAGTTAGCAAGTTCTGGTTAGGCTGTTCCCCAAATGGGTATATAATGTTGTTTTATGACATCGAAACTGTCCAAACGATTTACCCAAAATTTGAATGCCTGTTTGTGCTCAGTAGATGAGGAAAAGTCGAATAACATCCAACTTTAAAGGGAAACCTTTAAGACTCAGCTGAAAATCAGGTCTTCGAAACTGACCACCAAGTGTCATTTGTACTGAGGAATATATAAGTAAAATAAGGGTATGAAAAGTATACATTTTAGTGTATGACACGGCTGAACACTGTGTGCAATTACTTTGACCCTTGATAACCTTCAACCACCGCGCTAATTTTTAAGCCACGTTTTCCACAGGTTATTTCATGAATCTGTCGTTTTTTGTCTGAATATTGTCAACATGATTACAGTTTACGCCGAATTGTTTATAATCCTATGACAAATTCAAGAAAGTATGAATATGTATTTGTTGTGTCTTAATTTGTAGATCCGTGCAGACCACGTATTACACTCGACAATTCGAATGGATTCGTCACACAAGCACTCAATCACTTTCAGTGGTCGATATTCTTACTCGCACCTGCTCTGTTCATTGAACCATTTCCGAAGAATCCGTATGCTAATTTACAGTGAAAGCTGATTACAAGGTCAAAGTTAGTTCGCGGTTGACGAAGCTAGCAAAAATGTATAACTTACGGTTTAATACCCGGAGCCATTCGTGAAGCAACGAGCAACTCAGTTTCAAAGTCAACTGGGTTATGACTGTATTAGAATGTTCAGATGACCAACAAGGCTGCTGATTGATGGAATGGAACTTTTATATCATGTTGAGTAATCTGGTCCTCAACCGAACGAAGAGCATGTTGACTTAGTGGAGATTTTAGTGGACGGACAGAGTAAGCACCCAGGGTTTGGTCACGTGAATTCAAAGGCTCAAAATATGGCTCATCGTCCCCTCCCCGTGTAAATGGTCACGTTGTTCTACACTGGGGTCCATTTAAAATGTGCTCCATTTCAACCTGACACATTGTGTACACTCAACCTAATTAACAAGAAATGTGCGTACCAATATCTGACGAATCATTACCCTAACAAGCAACGTTTCAGTATTCCTTCTGATCCCCTATGTATCACCTTGACAGTCTATGAAACATAACAGAATAGCATGGCTAAAACAGGAGCGTGATCCGGTAATCTGTTTATCTGAACAGTGCTGTGCACAGAAAAAACAGACTGGATTCGGTTGCATGACATTTGTAGTACCTAGAGTGAACAGTCTAGGACACTGTCCAACTTACGTGCGTAATGTTCTGCGAAACCTGCCCCCACTTTCAGGAATGGCGGTTTCAGACGTCATCATGTCAGCCGTTTGGTGTATTATTGTAACTCCCATGAACAGCTCCACTCTCGCCATCTCACTGTCAACGAAACGAGTTACGTAAGTTGGCTGCACCCTTTTCCCACGATAAACAACTACAAGTTGTGCTCACTTTTACAAATTGGGACCTTCTGCGCTACTGCGTCTCAACTGTACATTTTTCTGCCGCAATATATTCTTTCTTTGCCCCTATTTTAGCCCTTATCCATGTCCATCGCTTTTAGCAAATTTTCATATATCTAGTTCATGTACATTTAGCGAGCCAAGATTCTGCCGCCCACGGCGATAATAACCTCCAATTTGACTATCACAACTTAAGCGCTTGCGCTGCTGTACGGTTTAGTCACGTCAGAGGGACAGACAAGCAGCTTGCTGAGCACGAAACTGTTCATACCCCTACACGAATGTATCAACGGTTTGTGCCTGACATATTCGTTCTAGTCTGTCAGTCCGCGACGCATGCAGTGCGTGCACGCTTTCGTTTCATTTGGGCTCACGAAAGAATCAACTCTGGTGAGAAGCAGCCGGAAACCGCCTAACTACGATTTACTACGACGAGTGAAGAAAAAAAGAACCTGCAATTAGAGACAAATGAGCGAGCAGAAGAACGCCAACTTAGGACGGATAAACCTGTAGTTCCATGTGCATTTATATCTGGTGAACATACAAGCCGTAGTAATGTTTCCACTTTAACTTTTCCGGAAATTAAAGTAGCTTGTCACATGTGTGTGTGGCATGACACAAGCCTTCAGAAACATTCACTCCGCTGTCTCGATGAGCCGTGGTAGCAGGTGAGTCTGTAATACATGGCAGTACGTCCCAGTATTTACACCACAAAGGAACCAAACCAATCTATGTCGTCCTTTCATCTATATGGCTTTTTTATATATAGAAATGCATCAAAAACTGTCCTGAACAACTGTCCTGACCATATGAAGTCGGGATTTGGCTATCTAGGCCACCTGACTCCACTTGTGTGTTGACTAAACATAATGTTCGCGTTTGACTTCACCATACTTTCCAATATCTTGCTGTTTGGTCGGTCAACGATGGATTAGTAAAAATAGAATACTAGTTCGGTTCGGTGCATGAACACATTTTGAAAATGCCATCCAACCGTTTGTTGTGTTGTACAATATTCATGCGACGCGAACAATACTGGGAAAGTAGTCATGGGGTCAGTCGATGTTATGGATGGCATCGTTAATGTTAATGTCGAGTTACATCCATATAGCAATAACGGCCTGTTGGCTGGTCCCAAAAAGACGAGGCTTATCTTTGGTTAGGTACACTGTTAGAAATGGTGCAGAATCGGAGTCATTTGCGTCCTTGTTGAAAGACCTGGCGTTTATGGCAACCCCCTTGCAACATTGACAGTTTTTTATTCCGGGCTTTATAATGTTTAATCTGAGTATTCTACACTGCTGAGGTGGGAAAGGATATGACCGAATATTGAACGGTAGTGTGAAAAAGTACTCAACCGGGGATCGAAATGGCTGTCTAACAGATGAGTAACCAACATGTCTCTATCATGTCCATATGAACAGCCTTTTTCAAACCATATCTTCTCCATCACAGACAGCAATACATTAGTGGTTCACACTGATGCTTAACTGCCACACAACCACGACGAAGTAAAAGCAAACCCTGTATAGGACGAGAGATAAAACGGAAAAGGGAGGGGACCTAACCACTAAAAATAGCTACGTCTATATTCAAACATGAAACATCAAGGTGCTTACATCTTGCAAACAAACAACTGACCTTTAAGTGAAGGTAAGGTCTCAGCAGCAAGACAGCTTCCTTACGACTTTTACTGCTCAGCATCATTAAGTGCACTCACTTCACAGACAACTCGGTCAAAAAAAGACAACATAGACACCACTGAGCTCGGTAAGCCGCCATCTCACCTAACATCCCAAGCCACCGACTTTGTGAATCGCGAGGGCTCTAGCCTAGGAGACGAACCCGATCTACAGTGACAAACCCCTTCGTGAACGACTTCATTTCTCTGCGCCAAGTCATCGTCTGTCCACCCTTCACCTTGTGTCAATCGGCCGCAGCGTCGGCACACAGTGCTCGGTGTGACAGGCAACTAGCTGGCATCCTTAGTACATGACCTGACCACCTAAGTCTGTGCAAGTGTAAGGATTGAACGAAAGAACTCGTTTGACAATCAGTGCCAAACCACAATGAGGTTATGAATGTCCTGTTATCTCAACAATGAAGACTCGAAAACTAAAGCATGAACTACTTACAGAACAACCACCATGGAGTAAATTTTCCTACAAAGACTGCCTCTCAATTTTTCTCTAAAGTCCCTTTGAAGAGCAATGATGAGAACAGAAAAGTAGAAATGTATGTTCGTTGTCTACTCCAGGTTTATATGTTTGGTGATATGCGCAAGCAAACGAGATTAGTGTGAGTCATGTGAAGTAATCTTTGGCTTTCCTAACACACACATGGTGATTAGAGCCAGTAAGTCCAGGCCTGAGGTCCATCTATGAAATGATTGTACCTGAGTGTAACGAGTAAAAGGGTGATCGATTTCAGTTGAAGCTACTCCACTTATGGTTGAAATTAACAGTGGGTTACCGTTGAAACTCAAGAAGCAAACCTTTTAACCATATTTAGCAGAGATCGATGTGTTGAAGTTTGTTCTCTCTCTTTCTTTCTTTCTCTCTGCTTCCCTTGCACACACGCACAATCGCCCCAAGTGTGTTGACATGTTCTTCCGTGTCGGTTGCTTTACTGGTCAAGGTCGCCTTCCTCACATTCCTTCCACACATGTCATTTCGTTAAGATTCAAAAATAAAATGTTTCCGCTTAACAGTATCTATGTGTACTGTCCTACAAAGTATTGGCGCCCCGAAGCTGATTACTTGTACAAGGGTCTCTATAATTAATGTCAGAAACACTGCACCTTGGGACTGCTTTCGTTAATTTGTCGTGTCGAATTCATGTCCTGTGTTTCATGACTCGATTGAACTGCAATTCCCTAGTAACCTTCTGGGTACAGAAGGAATGCCTATTGGGCACTCCCAACCTACGCCCAAAATCTGGTTTGAAGGATGCGCACACTATGCTGAATCAAATAATGGATATCAAAACAAACATCTGTACTGCATAATTTGCTTCTCTCCGAGTTACACCGGTAAACTCATGAATGAATGAGTTTTGCGACTAACACAAACTGTTCCGAAGTGTGGGTTGCCAATGAAAAGTTCAATGAGGTTCAATAGTTTGTCAGTGGTATCTAATCACACACACACACCTGGCTGATCGGTACATACCCTATTTTTCCGAAACGAACTGATTATGTAAAGACATTCCAAGAATTAACCTTTTACTTTCACATACCTACACGTACACGCTCATATATTCTTATATCTGACGCTCGGTTTGTCAAGGTCACCTTCATTTAGCTGGTTTTTATTTATATGTTCATTTAGTACCCATGCGGCTGTGTAAGGTTACTTCTATAAACGGATTGTGTTATATACAAATCAGTGCTCTTATGGTACTACTACAATAAGGTCCATCCTCATGGGTTGCCAGAAGGTTAGTTGGAGAATAAAAGGTTTCTAAACTAACAAGCCCTACATATCCGATAGAGCAGGTCTAAGTAGGTCAGGTTGCACAAACAATCAACATCGTGGTTGTCCCCAGATGGCTGGCACACTCGTTGGAGTGTGGAACGTGATAATATGCTCCCTCTAGAAAGAGGCAGTCTCGTCCAACAAAAAACATGTTTACGAGGCACGAAAATAGTTTATATTAGAAACCTCCTTTGAGGGAACATCTCTCCAGAACCCTACACAGAACACTTCTTTGGGGGATAAATTGACCAACCACCCACCCCATCCTCAGGAACAACACGATCGTCTTGTCAGACCAGTTTGGTCACGCAAGACAGATCACCAAATCACAAAGCTGTTTGCGAACAACCTTCACATAGCTGTCTGGCAAGTTCAACTCCTACCTGTCCCAGCGATACGGGATCCTGATAGAAGGCTTATTCAACCAACACGATGAATTAGTATGATTCAACACCGTTTTTTGCCTGAACCAAGAAAGAAACACAAAGTCCCGATGAGCCTGGTATGGCTTAAGTGAAGGCATTTGTTTGTGTGTCCGAGTCGATAGAATCCATCGCAAACGAAAACCAATCGAGTGGTTTCTGGGACGTGTGAGCGGTGACCGTCATCGATTGTTTTTGCGAACGTGGATGAAATGTTCACAGTTAAATCAGTTCAATTATAACGTGGGTCACGGATCCGCAAAAAAAAAACATTTCTTTCCATAGGTAATCAAGTGAAGACGATTCGAACGTACAAAAGTGGTGAATCATGTCCTCATATTGTGATAGGAACGGAAGGTCAGATAAACAAAGAAGCAAACCACGCTTGACCAGTACTTTGGAGACTTTGCAAACGGTGAATTAACTGAACGGCAGTGTCTAATGTATAATCTCCTTTTCGTATTACACCTCATAACTTGGCCCTGGATCTATGAATAAACAGGGGTGTAAAAGGTGTCTTGTTGTTCCACACTAACGAAATTCGAATACTCGTTATACGATTTTCATCTAGGCCTGAGCAGCCTGACAAAATCCTCGCTGTTCACTGAAAACGGAAAATGCTGAATTGTATAGCGCTGATCAGTGTGGTGTTTTTTAATTTCTGGTCTAGGCTGTCTGATATTCTCCTCGAATGTGAACACCAGATGATGGTTATGTCGTCGTTTTGATAAGGTGTAAACGAGAACCACTTTATACCACTTCCCATCAATGGGTCTATAATACTCTCGGATACTAAGAACAGAAAATTTATAAGATTACAGTAGCGGCCATGTCTATTCCGAAGGTTATCTCACTGACTGCGCTGTATATACACCGATCGGCTTCTATGGGATTAAACTGTACTTCCTACTGAAGAAAAACATCTATGCCTTCTGCCTGAAACGCGTTTCTCATCGGTTGGAGTATTGTACGTTAAAACGATATTGTGGCCCTTATAACTAGTATGGACACAAAAGTGAATTTAGGGGCTACATATAGTGGCAACTTATCAATACCAAAATGCTTTCTACTTAGCATTCAGAGGTTGTTGGAGATTTTAAGTGTCATGAATCGTGCAATATTCAAGATTCATCAATTCTCTCACATTCAAATAGAACCTTTCCCCTTCAACCGTTTTAGAAAACTGGCACTGGACGTAACTAGCAAGTAACCGCAGCTGAAAGTTTAGGTGTTATAAGTCGGCCATGTCCAATGTGTGGTGACTGCTGTAACGGTCAACATAACCGAGTTGCACGCTCGGAAATCAGAGTTCAATTTCCGATCGGAACGAAAATGCGCACTATTGTTATGAACGAAACTCAAGTCCAGTGTTCCTTGCGAAAGTGTTTGGCAAGGAGATTCTATCTGAACTAACTACCTCATAGAAGGAGAGGGCACCTTTGGATATCAGTGTACACCACTCTTCATTATATAATACAACTCATATCACGTAATCACTTCACGGCACGAAACATGGTTTGAGTTTATTGCTCACTTATGCCAGTTTAGTACACCTCTATCAGGTCAGTGTAAGACAAACTAGTGGCGTGCGTTGTTTTCGCCATCACATCTCCCTATTTTCGGTTTCGTTTTTCTCTCCGAATTGTCAGCAGTTCTGGAGTTGAACACAAGGAATGCAGACAAAAGTGGAAAACGTTTGGTTTAGCAACGCTACAATATTTGTGTGCACCACGACTGCAGGATATACTAACCCGATGAATTGCAGTGCCCATTTGTTGAACATCATCCGATGGTGTCCATCCATGGAGTGGTTTTAGGGTGGAACCTACTTTGGGGTCACTTAAGGTCACGCAGTATAAATCGATCTCCACAGGCTGTGGAAGTTGATGGGTGATAATCGACGTGCGTGGCACAAACCATTAGGATAATAAACCATACCAAGTTACAGGTAGTTCAGTGCCTTCCAATAGATTCATGAAGAGTGCTTCTTTTATCACTGCTCTTGGTGGTTACGGAAACCATGTCGATATCAAGGTGTAGCCATGTTATGCATAATAGTGTCTGATTCATTATGAAGTTGTCGTTGATGGAAATTCCAAAGAACGGACAGCCTGCCCAAGCTTGGTAGTAGCTACTTTCGAGTCGGTAAATGCAATCCAACTGGTTCACTACGGAGCGCTCTTCCCAGTTTGATTCATGTTCAGTTAGCCCCCCCCCCCCTCCCGCAGACACCACTCTGATGTTGAATCGACTTACTAGTTGTCCTAGGATTTAAACAGCACAGAACTTTGGAGCCAACAAAAGTGATATATGTGTAGAGATAAAAGTTACAGGGGCTTCCCAACTGGAAACCCCTATTGAGTGCTTGTTTGTAGGATTAATGCTGAGTCTCGTTGATGAGCAAAACAGTGTGGACCGACTGTCAGTTCTAATCACATGGAATTCTGTTCTCAGATGGGTCAGAAGCGAAATCTCAACAGATAAGCACGGATAAAGTGCACTGAAACTGTAACAAACGGAGCCAGCGGGTGCTCAATATCTCTTTTTGTAAACACACAACACCTCGCACATACAATCACATAAAGTAAATCATCGAAGCCAACGTCTTCGTTCAGTGTCGAACACTGTTGGAGTGATCACCATAGCAACCACAAGCATAGGGTAGAGAGACGGGTCGAAGGCCGCCCACCGAAAACACAGCATTGGTACATTGCGCCTCAAACACAAGGAATGGACTAAGATAATAATCGATGAGTAGGTACAACCAAAAACGTGATACAGATACTCCATTTTCACAGCGATCGAAGGACAATCACCCTCAAATGTTTGTCAGTTAAATGCGGAGGCTGACAAGAATAAATGAAACATGAACCGATATGCCTAGCTTTTGAAGCTTGATGGATGTTAGTCCCGAAAAAGTTATACAATGATTAGAAGCATACCTGTCAAATATTTGAGAAATACATCATGAACCGACCTGAGATGACAGGACTGGACTTGCTGTAATTAAACATTTTAAAAAGTGTTGATTACTGAGGGGAAACGATGATTTTGGCAACAAAGACGTATGCAGGGATCGTAGAGAATTGTTGTGAGCTCAGATAACAAAGCCACAGCTGACTAAACTAACAACAAAACTCGTTCTAAGGAAGAACGGTGTAACAACTGTTCTGTTTTTAACCTTTGTTGCTAAGCTAGCCATGATCGGTGAACATTGGTTTTTAATAATGCTAACCAAGAAAAAAACATTGTGTAAACCAGAATGGTTTAACGAAAAGCATCTCGTTGTTGTCACAAAAGTGGAGCTAAATTGGCAACCCTTGACAAGAGCTATCTTCTTACTTTTTAGCGCAGTTACAAAAGATGTCCCTTCCAGTTTCAGTTCCTCCTGATGCAGTGATGAGAACAGTCTCTGTCAAACACAACCACGAGGCTGCATCTCAAATGTATCCATATATATTCACGCAATCTCATGACAGGCAGCTCAGGGGAAACAGGGTTATAGTGTCCAACAAACCACACGCATTTATCCTAATACAGTATTGCTTTAAAATCTACCGATGGAATTTACGGAATGAAAAAACACCATCGTGAACTTACTTGATTATAGACCAGCGGAATATTCACGTAATCATGCAGGAAAATGGTATGTAACTGTCTCCAGTAACCCACAACTTCCCCGACCAAGGAGTCCAAATGACGTTCATGCCTAATCATCCCCTCGTGATATGCCCTGGTCAACAACGTAATGGCCCAAACCAGAGGGATAAAAAAGTAACAGTTTTCTTGCGAAAGATCAGAATATAGTTCCAGTTCGTGTTTTGTCATTAGGCCGCAAAATACGAGATCGTCCAGTGATCCTACCCGACGTCTCATACTCAATGAGAAACTGTAGAAACATAGTGCACTGGCCAAATTTAGATACCGCGCAATAGTTCGTCTAAAAAGAAGTGGCCTATCTTCATCCTGTCCTTGCGTAGTTTTTGTTTTCCGTGAACTGCCTTCGGTCAAGTAAGTGGCCATCAGAACGCAAACTGCATCCGGCGTTGGCAGATTGAGAAACTGTTGCCACCATCGACCCACAACAATATTAACGAAGAAACCCAGGATAAAAGATAACGGTATGGCGTTAGATATGTGACCGGCGTAGGCACAAACTTGGACGAATCGTCGTTTGATTTCTCGTCTTTCAAGCGTATCGGATGGAAGGGTATAGTAAGTGAGCGCTATGATTCCGTAAGCACAGGTATAAATGAGAAATACGGGCCATACTGCCTTATAGACACTACCCCGCCATCGTAGAAGCAGACGAAGCAGAGAACCATAATGGACGGTAGCAACCGAGCGAGAGTAGGAGACAGTCATGCCGCTACGGTCGGTCTCTCAAAATTGACTGGTCAATCCGTCGATTAATTCCCTTTCCAATGGCCAGTGTATGAATGGTGACCTAATCCGTCTACTGGATAACGATTGGTCAATTCAGTCAATCTAAGCGTGGGTGGTAAACAAGGCAGTTAAACTTAATTCTGGTTGGTCGATTCTCACAACGACCTTAACCAAGTTTACAATCCGTGCCATTTGTGCTGTTCTAGTTATTCGATGTGGATGTTTACTGGGTCGTTCGTTCCCTTGTTTGTGACACTGTTCTGGATTTCTAACATGTCCGACGCGTATCTTAATATCAGCTGCTACGAGTGTGAAATAGTGGACCGGGAACGACAGCATTCACTATGGCCCTGTGATGGATCCATGGGACCTTGGGAAGAAGTTCAAGGTTGCAGGGCGTGCGTGAAAATCGAGGAGACGCAACGAATTGATTTTAGAAAACCTAGATGGGGACAGGAATACTTTGAAGTTGTAACAGAATCAAGACTGTGCTTGCGGAAGTTTGTTCCTCTACACATGGACACTTGTACTCAAATATATGGCAGTGCCTCTGCACAGAAAAAATGTTACTGCTCAACGTCATTTTGTAACAGATCCTCCTCCGTTTTCCACTTTAACTGGTTATTGCTGTCTGTGCTGGTTTTATCACGACTTGTTCTTTGTTTACACTGATTTGTGCCAAATATTCATCGGTGCACTTGATAGGACAAACCCGGAAGTAAACTGTTCACTTGGTGTTTTTGTTACAACCTGTAACCATTCCAAATATCAGATACCTTTGCAAGTTCTACTTTGTGCATCCCAGGTACAGTTGTTAAGGTTGCCTCTCATGTATGGAACTTGCCGTTTTCATAAAGCGAATTTTTTTTAATCGACCTTTTAATTGCCCACTACGAGAACAAAGCGGTCGCAATTTTGGTCACTTTAAGTCTGATTTGTTTCAAAGCCTAGTGTTGCACTAGTTAGATTTTTGGAAATGTCCGTTAATTATAGATTCACTATTTACAAACTGTAACGTCAACTGCAAAACAATGTAGCCCCAGACACCTACTAACCTAAGGCCCCCACAAAACTAAGATATGTCCCCGACGGACACGGTGAAAACCCGTTCGCGCGATGGACATCCAGCTGTTCTGAATGTGTTCCCGTATATTATTTCAAGTAGTTTTGTTGGAACTGGTCCAACAGATTAATACCCAGTCTGTTATCACTATCGAAAACCAATCGACAATGAAAAGCAAGAACTCAGCGCGTTGACCCTTGTGTATTAGTATCGACCCTGGAAAATAGAGTACAGAGAAAACACGTCAAGCTAGCGGGGCACGGAGCGAGTTGTGATTGTAGCCCCGGGACGGATGTTACAAATGGAATAGCTTGACTAAAACAAAAGTAGGCAAAAGGTCAAGATCATAAAAAATGTACAAGTTAATGCGACTATCAAAAATATCATTTATTATAGTCGCTACAGTTTTTTCCCGATGGGAAACAGGTTTGTACTCACGAATAAAGATCCATACATTTCTAGTCAGCCGTCAGTGTGCTGGTCTAGTGCGAAGACGAAAGCAAAGATCCCGGTCCTAATCCAAACGAGGGTAAGCTCTAATCGGTGAGCGAACCTCGGGTTTTGGTTAAAACTGGTGTTCCAATCTGCCAGATGGCACGTTGAAAGCGTCAGTAACGTGCTTCAGATTAGACATCAATGCCACCAACTATGAATCATATTCAGGTGACTCGGTCAATTTTTTCGCTGTGATATTAAGACTCGTGCTGGCTTCATTCTACCAGACGAAGCTGACCACTCTAGACTAGGGAATCGCTGCATTCAGTCATCAACTTAAAGCGTTTCGCACAGCATCCTCTGTTTGAAGTGTCTTGCCCTTGTGCAAAAGCTACCACTAGATCGATGGGCAAGGACTGTTAACGCGATAGTTGTCTGTCAGCTAGCCACCCATCACGCTGGAGCGTTGATTATCACGATAATCTTGTAATCCTCGACGCCGTCACGGTCACAGGGGCCGTGCTGATTATGCAGACTAAACCAATAATTGTAGAGGGCTTGTCTGACATCACTATAAAGCTTACGAAAGCTACCATTTTTATTACGATTCACGTGACGCTTCTCAGTTAGTTCGTAGCATTGATAGCCAGCCAAGCTCGGTTTAGCTTCCGAATTAATCCCTTTAAGATGGTCGCAACACCATTATTGTCCGGAAGTTAGAATTGTCCTAGTCACTCTTCATCCATGTGTGTCCAGCCCAGGCAACATTCACTGTGTTTGCGTTGTCATGGCAGCCTAGACACGCGTCATGTGTTTGGAAAATGTGTCATCTCGGATGTGTATGGGGTTAAAGTGGACCCCGTGTTACCCAACTTGTTTACTGGCTGAGAAGTCACAATAACACACTTCAGGTCAAATATTGCAACAAAACGATCGAAGATTGAGGTCGATGATCAGTTTCGCTTATATTCTTTTGCCAACGGTAGTAGTACCAAAGGTATCAAAGAATTTGGGATATACGACCTACGTCAGTAAAAAGCAACCCAAAATGCTGCACCATTATTGGAGGTTATGTCACAGATGTTGGCTGCGTACACCATCCTCTTCGGACGCTGAAAGACAGATTAGGTTTTTACTTGACCTATAAATTTTTCCCACTTTATGTGTAGCGCATTCGGAAGGTTCGTTATTACGGAAAAGGAGTTTGATTCCCGCAGCAAGCATTCACCATGTTTCCCTACTAAGTAAAGTTCCCGAATCGAAACAGGTGTTCCGGAGCAGATTAAACATCCAGGATGACATTCACTCGAGCAGACACTTTTCATAAGCAAAATGAAATAGGTTTTCTGACTGTTAGATACCCTACCGACAGTATGTCAAGGCATCTCACGTAATAGTATAGGTACCGCTTCAGCCGATATCCGGTTTAGAGTCATTCCTACTATCTCACTGTTTAAGTGTTTGAAATAATCCGCTAAATACTGTGTTGTCAGTTTTCTTTACAACAGAACTTGCTTGTGAGCCCCAGCCTGAATATATGTAGGCACTGTTTCAAACGGGTGGATCCGAAAACACTAAGCGGAGTCTATGTACCACGGAATTCAGACACTGGGCATGAACTAGCAAACTCTCCTGTCGAGTGGGATGAACAAACACTGACTGTAATGTTACTAAAGAATAGCTCTGTCTACCAAGACTGGTGTCTTTACTGCTTAGATCACATCGCATAGCCCCATCATTGCAGTATTCCGACTGCAGTGGTCCACGTGCGACAGCAACGGCCGACTGACATACATCACAGTCAGTGATGGGCCGCGCGAAACTATGAATCAGTGTAAATCATTGGATTCAATTTGACCAGCTTAAAACATGCTATTCCCCTTCACTGGGGTGTGTTGTGACACGACCAACTTTGTCCCAACCAACCGAAAGACAAGGAAAAGCTGCAACATACAAAGTGAGGAAGAATGATAGAAACCTACCGATTTTTCCGAAGAAATCGAACAGTATTGTGTTGTTCTTAATTTTTGCCACACTGTTCGTCAATTGTTTCCTGAAGCTACAAATTCGTGAGTGGCCTATTAGCCGTATATAGTGTTCCTCAGTTTTGTGGCTTCCCTATCGTGCCGTGTACAGGCAGTGGTCGATCTTGGACAGACGCGACTGACCTACATCGGTAGTTGGATGTTGTTTGCTAAACCTATTAACCTGCCACTCATGAACTCGAGTTGTGTTCATCAGTCGTGCACTGATCTGACCAGCGAGAGAGAAACAGATAGTTCAGTGATGGGTTTCCCAAGTAGCAGTTGTAAACCTTGAAGTTCGTTCTAGTAATTGCACATAACCTAGATTGAGGGATATCAGCCATTCAGCCATTGCAGCACACGCGATCCTCAAACAACATCAAGTAGACTTTGACCATCCGACTGTGCTAAAAAGTGATTCCCGTAACCACAATGAACGTCTGCTGGCAGAAGCCTTAGTGATCGATCCGAATTGTCATTCGTTTGACATGATTCACTTGGTGAACAATAATGACACCACGTAGGAGAGGTTTGTGGCATTCCTTTCACCCACTCCCTATCCCAGTCATTCTACACGCATACAGAGTAAACGCGCGTACACATAATGACTCCCTATCCTTATTCGCACCTGGGGTCGTCATGTGGTGACCTCAGGTGAACCGTCAACCCTATACATCCTATCGGTGGCCTGTCTACACACCGCTTGTTAAACAGACAAACACGTATCAATTGATGACTGCCGCATTTGAAGCTTGTACACTGTAAATTTTCTGATTTAAACCGCTTGATAAACGCTCTCCGAGAGGGTCGAGACGTTGTGAAACCGCTAACTTTTTGGGTTTTAACTCGTTGTGGCCTAATCAAGGAATTATCTAATAGTGATATCAAACCGTGCCATTCTGTTAGTCAAGACCAGGGGAATTGACATCTCAGTACTGATCAGTGATACGCTGGGACGTTCACACTCGAGCAGTATTCTGATGTATGATCCAATCGGATGCGTGATTATTCCAACACTCGGTGCAATACCTCAACGCGGTGGTGAGGTATAGCCAAAGCACACAATCAGCTGATTGCGGGCAACACGAGCGACCAGACGAGCCATCACTTAACGAAATCGGACCAACAAAAACCCACGACAGAGAGTGTCAGTCACACACACAAACCAGGTAGAATTGCACATGACGTGTGAGTGGAAAACCGCTGCTGTGTCATAGACTGGAAATCCGGTTCCTGAATACGTTAGTATGCGTCGCGTGAGGAACTGCGAGTTGGACACTAAAGATCATACTTTATTCAACTACTTTTTGCTACAGTATACTCTCTCATTGGTTCATAACCAATTAAAAATTCATACTAGAGGTTGCTAAAATATGCAGGTAACAAATCGTGATCTTGACGTTTCGACAATTTCGTGCGTGATTTAACTGCAGGTGATTAAAAAAGTATCATTTAGAAATACATGTTTTCCTTCTGAATTATATAAGCAGTTATAAGAAGCAGATTTAATTAGGCAGCCCTTGAAATGACTGAGTGAATGAAGGACTATGAGCACATCAATTATTTTGCTTTACAGAAAATAACTAGAACCTCAGGTCGAGTCCGATACGATTCAGTAATTTAGTTGGGCTGTGTTGCCTGACCGTTTTAAACAATCGCATCTTTGCATGATCGGTAGGGCAGATATGAAGTAGAACAGTGAAGATCACTCGGCCATAATAGAGCTAATGCGCCAGACGCGTGTCTTATTTGTTCTTCAGTCCCTGCCCAGTCAAAGAAAGAAACAATTGAAAGACTGTCAATATCGTGTCTGCTGCTGTACACACTCGCTGCATCCGCTTCATTGGCTAGTATCAGTCGGCTATCGAAGACAACGATCGATACAGAATCTTGGCTTTTAAATGGTTGACTGTGACCACGTGTCCATTCTGGTTTTGACACAGTGGTGCATATCGGACTCGTCTGGCTAAAACTTGGAGTTTGTACAAGGTTGACTGCTCACATCATGCCCGGAAAATGAACTAAAACGCCTACCCCATGTAAAATGGTTACAGAATGTCTGTGTCCGGTTTTGTCTGGGCCTGTATGAGATGCGATGTATGCCTACTCCAGTCAAGTAGTCCAAGTTGAATTACATATTTTAAGTTGAAAAACTGCCAAACTCCTTTACATGTATCGCTGATCCTGTCAGTGCTTTTAGAACATTGCCTTGCAACTCAGAATACAAGAGTTTCTAAAATTGTTTCTACAAACGAAAGTGAAGATTTTTTGGAACAACTATCTTTATTATATATTTTTTACGATCAGTGGGTCCCACGTGAACAGAATAGTGTCAGGTTTTATTGGCTTTGGGTGCTGCAGCCAAATTAACTTGCACACACTTAATGGATTTTGGTGTCTTGGTTGATGATCTGTCTTGAAGCCAAATTGTTCTGCTCCAACAACTTTTGTAAATGGTCTCCGATGCCCTATCCTGATACTGTTGTGACCGCAAGACGCTTGGCAAGCGAATTCGTTTATTGCACAAACTCCCGTACAGGTCATGTTAATAAATGGAACCACGAACGCGTACGCTGATTTGCACGGCAGACGTGTATTCACATACATTGGGAGAAAGTATGTTGTCATTCGCCTTGGTGGAACTTCTGCCACAGCGCGTACACACTATTCCGATACTCTCTCCCTGTCCGTCCTCTTCCTGGCGTTTGGAGCTTACCCTTTTGTACCTGAATGTCGCCTGTAGATAATATACTACTTGTGAGTAGTACACTACTCACAACGAAACTGCCTGTCACACAACAATACAAAACAGCTAACGGACGATGTTGTTCAGAGTGTGGAATTCACGTCTTCCATAAATAACTATCTGTACCTTAACGAGGAAGTGTGATCCATGTTGACTAACAATTTACACGTTAAGTTATTAACACCCCATGCTCCAGTGCATACGGTGATCTGATATTCTACTATAAGCTGTATGGTATGAGGCTAATTTGCTTGAAACATGCGTTCTATTGTTTAGCTTCTGACCGACATGTAGTCTTGTGGAAGACGTGCAGGTAGGTACGGATCTACGCGAAAAACAGGCTACCAACTGGAGCATATCAACAAAGTAGTGCAACATTCTCTACAGATTTTAAGAGCGATTTCCCAAAAAGGACCATATCCAAAAGTGTATAGTTAGTATTATGTCGTACCATCTTAGCTGACTACATCAGCTTCCACTCCGTCATTTACGCTGTCGACGATTCTCCTTACGTCCGTTTATGACATCGCAATTAGCATTTTCACTATCGATTGTTCAACTACACCAAAAGAGTTGTTGTTGGCAAAAAGCTGGTCTGCAGTGTTTCATCTTTAGGCTAACTCCAACGAAGTAATTATGGGAATAATAGTTATGAGAGGATTGGGTACTTCCTAGTACGGCGTGAAACTAAAGCTATTTTGGTTATTGTTAGAATAGCCACAGGTCATGACAGCTAGAGCACATAAATAAAAAATCTTTTTTCATACAAGTTTGGACTTGGCAACCCGGTTCTGGGAAGCTTCTTTTCACACCCTTGTTGTGAATATGTGTGATGCGGTCGAACCTAGTGAAAGCAGCATCCAAATTGGCTCTGCATCCAGGGTTGGGCTCAGGAATTTGAAATTTCCCTGAGATAAACACTGGTTCTCATCGGCCTCCGCACAATGCTGAAGTCTCAACTATATCGTTTACTAGGAAATTCAGTGCGGGCCTGTGGACCAGTTTCCACGCTGCACAGCTAACAGTGCCATCCACCTTTAACCCAGTCGACGGCAGTATCTAGCAGTGTTATCTTATTCTATATTTACATATTTTCCTTTTATTTCGATACAGAATAAGTTAGCCGTACGACAAGGCACCTGTCGAAAGGAACATGCGAACGACACTCCGTCTATGTTACGACAGGATAGTGATGCATACTTTTGCCCTACAGGTCAACTATGGGCATACAGCCAAGACGATCTGCTGCGTTTCACGTGATCACACTAACGGTGTGAAATGTCCCATTGTGACTGCTGAAGAAGCTATCGGAACCCGGTTGCCAGCTCCGAATGTGTCCAAACACTGAAGTTGCAATGACCATCCACTGCTGTGATAGATAGTGTGGCACTACACTGTGGACCGCTCCTGGCAGTCATCTTCGATAGAATTCTAATGTGATGTTTCTCGTCTTAAAATTGTTTGTGAACGATTACGAACGTAGATTGCTCTCTACTTTGTTCCCTGCTTTTGCGATCTATCGGTAACTTGCCATATCTCTTTACCACCTGGCTCGAAATGTGTCTCCATTCAATCACAGAAATAATTCGTTCATCAATGTAGCCATGGTTATGCGGGATGCACCCTATGGACCACTGTACACATAGCATCCCGGTTTTTCTTTGTGTCGTGTTGTTCTCCCCAGAAATCGGGAAGGAGTGCACTAATACTACACGATTAATGTGGGAAAAGCTCGCGTTCAAATAGATGCAGCAGGAAAGAAATACCTTTATATATATATATATATATATATGTTACAAACTGTGAAAAATACACCTCCACGAACAGTCATACTGGGCTGTGCGAGCCGCCTGCCTTGGTTACTATTCGACTGAGCTAGTTTTACTGTAACAAGCGTCTGTTCATGGACTCCGATGCCCGAGATTAGTGGATTAGTTCAATTTCCCTGGACGAACCAGTGGACTGCTTATCAGTTTTTGTCTGTGAGCTACATACTACTCACAGGTGCTATCAGTAGTTCATTGCAAACACGTCATTGTAGATAACATCACCACCTAGATAGCTGTGGTACAAATGAACCACTTTAAAGCGATTATTTGTTATGTTTGAATGAAAACAGCATTCGTGGTGCGTGGTACATATGGTCACTGGAGTTGCAGTAATTTCACAGCACATAGCTAGATTTCGTTAACTGATCGGTAAGTTTAGCATCTTGTCCAGCAACTTCACTGTGCAACATGAACGTTGAGATCCGTTTCTCTCGTTTAATTCAGTCTGAGAACAAACTGCCATCCTTAAGCATTAAACCACTTCTTTTTTCGGGTTTTCCGCCCTAACTGTGCACCCGGAAACATGCTGGGAACACCCGTGCCTCAGTTACTAACTTCAAGCGTTTCGGTGTATTTATCGATGATCAAACAAGCTTAGATTGTAAACCCTGCTTCTTAGATAATCACCAGTAGACTTTTCGGTTCCTCCCTTTCAGACTTATTACTTTATTCCAGTTTAGCCGCTTGTTCAGTTCATTAGTGGTACATATATTTGCCATGACCTTGGGTAGGACTCGGGTTCAGTGATTGTGAGGCGACTGTTTTGATCACCGCACTAATGACGTTATATTGAGCAAGACCGACTTATCACATTGTTGGAAACAATAGGAATTTCGGGGCAAGACATGTCAGCTACCATGTTTACCCAGATAAATAGTCCCGCATCCTGGACTTCCCGTTATAACTGAAGTCATACGTTTTATTTAACATTTGAGTTGATGAGTACCAGGAGATTTCCACTGTTAGACGTTGAATACCACCCCATTTATTTGCGACCATTGCAGGCCGGCAAGCTTTTCGGCCTGCAGACTGTTGTGTGAGTAGTCCTGGAAACTATACTGGCCCTCGAAACCCAACTTATAGAGATGGGAAAGTATCCTGAATTAACGATAGGGGTCAATTATTTCTTATGGTACAGGAACACACCTATAATGAGTTCCGTCAGCGTTGTTGGAGTCATAATCTATCACCGACTGACAGAAATGGCATTTGCGAAATCACAAGCCTTAACCTGTATGGCTCAAGTTTGAACAAAGAACCATACCAGCAATGGAAATTGTTGTTTGCCCAATCTCGACGTTGTACTTTGAACAGATGAGGGAGTGGTCGGCTGTTCGGTCAGTCTTTGTGTCGTGGTTTGGACAGCTGTTAAATCAAAGGAATTTTCCCCGTTATATATTAATAATAAATTCCGACTACTAGTCAGTGAACATTCGCAAGAGTGATCAGTATTAGTAATCTTCAAGCACATTTCCATACGGTTGTTTCCTCTTTAAAATTCCAGTTTACACACCGACAGCAAAGAGTTTTACGATGCAAAATATGTTTAAGTTTTGCACACTACGGAGATGGTTGTCTCCCTAGACTACTAATGAGGTTAACGATTTTGGTGGCTCATATATCGACAACTTTACTCCATTTATCTCCTTTAAATCAGCCAATCCCCAAAAAATAAAATTTTGCCTCGTTCTCTACTCCACTCAATAATAGCCTCCCAAACTAGCCCATCTTATCTTACTTACGGTCGTGTTTTGCTATTTACATTTCATAAAACGAAAGTAGAAGTACACGTTTTAGAATAGATGACGATCAATTTGCTGTTCTAAGGTCAATGGGTTTTACCCCATTGGTTAGTTAATGGTTCGCTGCTTACCAAAATGTTTGCGGAAGTTTAGCTATACTTCTTCCAGTTCAAGACGTCTCGACGTCAATGTACAATGTCCAAGGTAAATGGGCCTAGGCAAACTAATCTGGTTTATTCTCTGCAGTTGGTTGAATCGCGTCTTCTCACTCTGTAAGAGCTAACCAATTCCTGTGTTTTCCAGTCTGCTCATGTGCACATTAGCCGTGCGACCCCGTTCGTCACTGAAATCCAGCTAACCCATTTAGAAAACCTTAAATTGAAACTGAGATATTCTAAACTGAAAAAGAGCTCAAAGTGTGCTTAACATTGACTTTTAACTGTTGCTGATGCTTTAACGACATGTCGAAATGGAAAAAGTTTTTGTTTCATCCAAAGACAGCTAGAGTTCTTTCGCAAATCAGTTGACAGTTGCTATGATTTCTACTTTCTCATGACCTACACACTGACTAGATACTCTTTACACTTTGATTATGTTACCTGTTCTCCGACGTAACTGCACATATACAATCATCCCGGTGCATGGTGGCTGGGAATCAACGTATTCTATAGGATTCCCGAAGAATTATTTGACACAGTTCAGTTGCCTAATATCGTATGGGATCCAGCTAACTGTAACTGATGAAGTGTTTGTTTGCTCAGATGTGATCGATGCCGCTTTTAATTGAGCGGGCCGTAATGACTTCAAAGTGGACAGGTGTTCGATAGATAGACATTTTCTTCTGCTGTTCTCCTCTACCCACTAACTTATCCATTGCCGGTCTCCCATGTTCCGTTTGTCCATATGTTTTCTGCAAAACATTCTGTCATTAAACAGGTGTGTGGGACAAACATACTGATAAACCAAATAGTCTGGGTTTTGTTTTGATCAGTTTTCGTATCATTCCCCTCGTCATTCATATACAAGGACCCAGGGCTGTGTGAGCATGTGGTTGCTTAGATTTTGTGTGTAACATTTGTGATGTAGTCAACCGTACCATCCAATCAGAATGGACCTGAAGGCCTCATATGCTAGTTTGACCATGGGATTGGCAAGAGCGATTAAGATCACAATTGATATTATTGTAGGGAAGAATCAACGTTAATTCACATTCAAGAGGTCCAAAGAGAATCATTCAGATATCGATCACTGCACACTAACATACATAATCGGACTAACCAGACAGCTGCACTGCCTTCAAGGACAACAGAAAAGTTAGCATCAACTCAAATAAGTTGAAGCAACAGACCGAATCTAGGTCAGGTTTAGACGTGTGGTTAATCTCGATTGATCGTTCGCGTTGGCCCACTTGCTAGCGTTATAAAGGCGGAAATTTCATGTTTATATGTAAATAGTAGCTCATGGTCTTTATAAATGTGTTCGGTTATCGTAACTTTGGAATTTATCAAAGCTCGCTGTTTTTCTTGTTTCCCCAACTTATTCTGCGAACTGCACTACTCAGTTCAGTTTAGTTTTGACTTGCAAAGTTGATACTACTATTAAATTATAAGTAGCACACATAAATGTGACCACTTTCTGATACATGCGACCATGTGGCAAAATAAAGTCGCATTCGAAAACCAATTTGCATACCAAGGTCACGTGACGAAACAGTTATCGTAAAGAAGGCTACAACCAGTTAGTTAACTACACGGGTGCATGTTTCTCTTGTACTTTCGGTTTCAGTTTTTTCCAGTTCTTTTATGATAATGCGCAAATAAATTAGTTCGGTCCTAATTCGTGTTCATTAACTCAGCAGACTGATTTATGGGAGATGAATGGACCAGTGGTCCGTGTTGAATGAACCGCAAGTTTTGAAAACACATCCTAGCAACACAGTGTCATTAATCATTGCAGAAGAAACCAATCGTCAAGATGGGTTATCTGTAAAAAGCGCCGGACTACTGAAAGATTCACACGGTCTTCTGATCTCAGAAGGACTCCCAAAAATTTCACACAAACGATGATATCCAAATTCAAAACTGAACGTTGGAAGTTAAAGTCCATTACAGTACCGCATATATATGACTATGAGGTGTGTAAGTACGAAAATTAATCGGAGATTACACAGCAATAATAGTCAGTAATATAAATCGGAACATGGGAAGCACGCATACGGGGCATAGCGGGCGAGTGGAGTTTGTTGTCGTCGTTGCATACCTATCCTGTGGACCATACACGCAAAACTTCCCCGCTGACCTTCAGGTGAATTGATTCTGACAGTTTGGTGCACACATCGATATGTCGGTTTGTTTATGAATGAATAAAAACAACTATTCCCCATGTTGTGTATTCTCTATGGTCCGAATGCTTACGAACTGTTTCGGACTGAGGCATATTTGAATTCGATCCAGACTTCAGAAATCAAGAACTATTTCAGTGACGTTGTACTTCTGATTCAAAATCTCCCTCTGGTGGATGAATCGTTCCAAAATTTATGGAATAAGACGACAGGTAATTCCAGACCACAGCCTGGAGCTAACAGGTTGCTGCTGAGGGGTACGGAGGCAGCGGTCTAGACCATATACCAGATACGAATTCCAGCAGAATGGAAGAGAGCGTAGAACAGGGCATACGTGAAATTAATCTAGTCAAGTAGACAAATTGCTGCAGAAGAAAGCTGTTTTCAAGTCATCTTTTGAATGTTTAACCCATCTAAACTCACAGATAAATCAACTGGATCGATGCAGGACAGACAGCCACAAGGTCAACAGGTCGTATCTGTTAAGCCTATTTACAACCTTTTTGCCCCTAGTGATTTTGTTGATTTCTATGCCTAAACACTCCTATGCAGTTTCAGTGCGTCATCAAATAACATTTAGCAAATCAATTTACTTGAATGTGTCCAACGCGAAACCAGCACTAGCAAAATACTTGAACACCATCCGATACTCACTAATTGATACGTTTTAAGACACTAAAAGCCTCAATTCAGATAGTTTCACCCTTTCTGCTGAGAGGTTGTGCAGATTGGTTGATCATGTCACCAGTGAATATTTATCAAAATTCCATAGAACAAGACAAAATAGCACAGTGTAGAAGGAATATATATTACTCCTGTTCCGATACAGAATTTCAATGAGTACAACCGGATTGTCTGTTCTTTTGTTGTTCCTGAAGCGATGGAAAAATATCTGTTATCACAAATATTTTACCACGTACAAACAAACGATTCAATCTAATTCATTTTATCCCTCCTAACGGATGCATTAACTTGTACTGACAAGATATTACGCGGTTGTGTAACTAAAACGATATGTTCGATAAGAAGATCGGATAGATTGTAAATTAACTTAATCGAGAACGACTGTTCACACCGACTGGTCCCGACCTGTCCAACACTCCAATCAAATGTGGAACTTTTCAGGGTGCAATCCATTTCATTTTCTTCTCCAATCTATATTTCAAAGATCTTCCAGTTATTCCGATATCTTCTTAAATAAGTAGACTATTTGGGTTGTTGTACGGTGGTATTTTGGTAAAAACGACCAGACTTGAATTTTATAAGATGAACGGATAATGACGTTCTAATCTCAATGGAAACCATCAAGTGATTGAAAGAACAAAACTAGCAGTAGGATGACTTGAAAGCCGAAAGGGGCAAACTAGTTTTTTTTGCAAACGTGAGAGAATTGTGATTATTTCACTTATTTAACCCCCATATCCGTTGCATTGACTACCATACAAATTTCTCAATTTGTTAGATAACTCCCAATATAACTGTCTAGTGGTCTATCAACTAATCACAGTATAGCAGTGATGCCATGTCGAAAGTTCGACGTTTATCTTTTTCGTCTGTCACTCAAAATGCTCAATAATTCCCCTTTATTTTACGAAACTATTTGTCATGGATTGTGTGTTACCACATTGGCCTTACTGTCCTCTAGTGAACTATTAGAAAGGATTTCATCATTCTCAGTCACTCGGTCAAGTATTCCTTTTGGTTTCAACCGAGCTCGCTGTTGCCTTACTCGCTGGCAATATCATTTCTAGCATCTTCAAAGCTTGTGACTATTTTTCCAACAGACTTCTTTCTGATTTCGTGATCTGTAAACTTCACGAACCTTTCATCAACGTTTGTGCGCACCTCTGTTCACGGATATCTCGTTCAGTCCTAGCTCGTACATTATCTCTGCAAAAAAACCCGGAACATGTACAAGGTGAAGAGAATAGTCGGTGAACGGTTTAGTCCATAAACCGCTTCGTTGTTGCGATTTCTGTTATCACACTGTAAACTTATACTCTGACATTTGGTTCGTTGTCGAATACTTCGTATAACCACTGTGTCCAATAATCCGCTCATCTTGCCGAAATAACGCATGTGGTTGTCAGTGCAAGAAGTTTTCTGGGTAGTATTGCGACACGCATTTGTTGTTCATTTAGTCCAATTTTAGTTCATGTGAGGTCTGCTTAATGTACACCTACGAACAAACCCAAAATTTTATTTTGGGTATAGAAATATTAGTTCTCTTAACCGGTATTGGACCCCTAAATAACACCAGGAGTGATAGCCGTGTATATCATTCTATCTGTCTTAAATAGCCCCAAACTCTTAACTAGTTTTCTCGATACAAAGTTTGTGTTGAGGCTTTCAAGCGAAATCTAACTTTATCCACAACAAAGTGTTTAATTCAAGGGTCAAAACAACTCTCGCATGATTTTTCAGAGTAATCGAAAACCTGTTCATCAGTCTGCTAAAACTCCAGAAAGGAGACGCTCAAATCATTCCTATGTGTTCAGCACCAGTGTGTTCTGACGTTGTGATCATCTTGACAGTCGTTAGTCCCGTGATTTGACAGTTTCGGTCGTCTGCCTTCCATATTCTTCGTTCTTCCTATCTGTCCAATGTCCTTCTACGGATCATTGTTCCAAGGTTGAAAATTAGCTGCACATTCATATGTACTCAAACGTGCGATGTGTTAACCCAGCAAACCTCACATTATCTATGACTTCCCATTGTTCTAATCTACCTCGTTGAAGGAACCAACTGCCTGAAATAATCCAGGTGGACATGGGATCAAACTGGTTTTGGTCAAATATACATGACGATTTTTTTCGTAAAGCATCTTTCTCGAGGAATAATTAGATCAAGTCTACTGTCGACTCAACAAGATATTCCGTGTCCTCATTCAAACACAACTAGGGTAGAAACTAAGCTTCGTTTGCGAGCCCGTTCGTATACTCCTGGTGAATTTTGATCATCAGACATATCACTTATATAACCCTACTTTGTAAGCGTGGGTCTCTTATTGACCGGGTACCTTCGAAATACTAGAATCAACCTAGTTATACTAGATACTACAGGACAGTTTGGTCCCGTTTGTTAGAGAAAGATTCATTTCATGAAGACTGAAGAGTCTTACATGATATCGACTTATCAGTTAGTGCTGAGAGCTCTTTGTTGACAGCACAAGGGCTAAACATCGACTGAGAAAAGTGAGCACCTACTGACCGCGTATAGTATGTATTGAAAATCGGTCAATTGGGTATGCAACTCAATATGCCGAAATGAGTTCACCTAGTCTCCATCAGATGTTCTAAGATTAATCTTGCTCTTATTTGTGGACTTGGGTTTCAAGGATGCGACATGCATTCTTTTGAATAAATGGGAAAAACGAAGAAATTGATTATTGATGATGGTGGGAATCGTATTGTTTAAATTGTCCAAACAGAGAAAGCCTTGTAGATGAGAGTTTATCATCTCGACATTAGTGTAGAGGCATGTCAAAACTGATCAGAAACCTGCAATGGTACGAGGGTTGTTCGAGTGGATATTTACAGACGAAAGCATCGTACAGTTGTGCTGTACACCAGATGAACACCCCATCAATACACAATACAACAACTGAAAGTTTCTATGGATCGGAAATTTCAGGAAACCGACTGGACGTGACATTTATGGACCACTTGTTAGACGGTCGCCATTATTTGTTACAGAGGCTCTCAGTTCAACTTAGTGAACGAATTTCTGATCTTGCAAATACAAGAGTACGGTACATGCTTTGTGATTGTGACACACTGCATCTTCTGTTTCACAAATCTTCTTACATACAAATTAACCACTACACGACTGATCGCCGTTGCTGCATTCTCAGCTTGTTTTGAAAAGAAGCACTACGACTGAGTTCCAGTCGCGTTGGAACTCGTCGCTAGTTCATATCCTTGCCACGGCCGGGATATGAACTCCGACCACGCTTTCATGAGTCAACCGTGTTGACATTAGGTATGAATGAATTAGCCTATACAAAGGGTCAAACACAATCATTTAGCAATCGTCTTGACCACTAGGCCAGTGACTTCATATTAAGCACGAGTGAGTTATCATATGCAAACGCTGGGCTGTATTCGCCTGGTCGACCGTTTCGACAGCAGATATGGTAACCGTCTTGTTCATATCTTACCTTCAACAGTTATTTTGAGGTAACCTTGTTGACCACTGAGCCGTTGATTTCACAACAGATACGACCAAGCTATCGCGTGCAGAATCTCAGCATCTTTGCTTGAGAGCAATGTTTTGAATGCCCAATCGACTCGATAGGAAACACAGTACCCGATCTGTTAACTTCAATCAGAGACCACACATGGATGGGCGAGTCACGGTATATGGCGCTCACTTACCTACAGAACAGGAAAAGTCCCTGAAATTTATGTACAATGTCCTTCATCGAGCAAAGAACCCAACCTAAGTAATTTAGTCTACATGGTAGCTTTAGGAACATGGAAGTATGGTAACGAATAGGAAGTGTCGTGGATTATCTCCAGCCATTCCCTCAAACCATGTTCAGGGGAAATGCAAGAACAGCCACTAACGGACATTTCATAGTGCCCCTGTGCATAGGACAGTTTCTCAGGCTGTATCTAGAAAGACACACCTAATGTTGATCGCTTTAAAGTCTCCTTTCAATCCTATCTCCTATGCGTCCAGTAAACCCAAACATGTATGCACCTAGTTTTGTGCACGATAATTCTACTCACGACGTTAAAAAAACTTGATCTCCTGACAACTGGTCCGTCGCTCACGATATAACTGAAGATTGTATGATTAAAAAAATTCACCATACTAATCGTTATTATCATCAAATGAACCAGCTTTTAATACCCTGACGATATTTAGGTGTTAGGACTGAGATCACGATCTATTTTCACTCATTTCTACAACACTCATTTAGGATGATATAACATTTCTGTCAAATGACCCCTTAAGCAGTTGGGTTGGACTATATCGGTCAAACAACACCTTTTAGTTAATTGACTAATTGTTGAAAGTACACGGATGTTTTCTATAAGGAGTCCTATTCGGTTCTGTCCTCATGCCATGTGGGCTAGAAAGTGGTGAAAATGGTCGAATAACAGCAATAAACAACGCAATAAAACTGTCTATCGATGCAACACAATTGATTAACCATGATCGGTATCCAAATGAACTACACGTGTCCGAAGAGAAAAAATAGATATTTGAGTTAGAAATTTCGGCAAAACTACTTGACACAAACCACAGGAAACTCGCCTGATGACTTCCAGGATGATTACGGTAGTGGTCTCGTTGAATTAGCAGCAACCCCAGCCACACTTAGAGCAGACTGAACATAACACATTTATTGGACATATCAGTGGTATACTGATGTATCTGGTGATGAAAAACCAAATTGATAAACGGGGACCCGAAGTGATCATGGGTGTGAACACTAGAGAGACAGACTTGTTTTTTATAAGCGAGTTGAACACAAATGATCAATGATGGTTTTGGGTGTGGTTTCAATGACCGATTTAAATGGAAACAAAATGTGATTCACTGGAATGTTTCCTTCAACCCGTAATCCGAACAGAAACAAACAAACAATGTATGAAACTGCCAATTTCCAAAAAGAAGACGCAATAATACGCACGTCTCACATACCAATAACAGTACCATGTTTCGAAAGAATTAAAGATGAATGGCTTACAACCCAGGTTTTAACCTGTTCGGATTACTGATTTGACAAGCAAACAGAAATGTCAGTAGTCAGTTAATTTGCGAAACTAAGAAGAGTTTTACAAAACACAGATGTATTATAAAGTTTTTCCGTTTATGCTAAACTTGTCCGAAATACGTCGAAAGAAGCACAATGGATGGACGAACTATTACGGAGTTGCGAATGAACAAACTGTTAGTGGCAACAAACGGAATAATTTTAGATAATCTAACCTACAACGAGTTGGTAGAATGGTATGTGTAAATTAGCTAAAAGATTGTCATTCCTTAAAATGTTATCGCAAGGAGTGTGAAACACATCAGGCACTTAATAATATATTCATGTTTTTGTTTTGTCTACATGCAGTGTACCCATATGCGTCTTTCTCTCTTCAGTTATTTTTCTTGAATGCTAGCAGTTAGAATAGAAGTTTGATAAACGTTGATAGTCTGCAGAACTCAGGACAACGTTAAGTTAACAGGTGCGGTGACTACATGACCGACGAATAACAGTTGTTGTTCGTAACCCAAAAACTGTCGGTCCGAATTTGTGATTGTGATTTCATACCTGACGGGTCCGAACGCACCTGATACTGATCACGACGGCTGGAGCCTAAACGTAATTGCAACCTCGACTGTGTCCAATCTACCAACAGGATGATAATAAATCCTATAAATTAACAGGACTATTTTATTCTAGCCCTCACATTTGATAGCTAGATAGATGTGAGATCTTTTCGTTTTTGGTCTTTTCAAACAGCTTTTCATCGCGTGACATCCGCAGGTAGAATCTATTGGAAAACCTGACAACAACCCCCCCCCCCTTAATAAGATATCGTTATCCGAACATTGACAGACATTAGTTGGAATATAATTTAACAATGATTTAGCCTCTGGGAGGTACTGACAGCTGTTCAAGGTGTTTACGACACTTCTTGTTAAGAGGGTTGGGCAATAAAGTGTTTCGATCCAAATAGGATGCATGCAGACAAGTGTAGGATGAATAGACGCGAAATTGTTCCTGACAAATAATCGTTTGCCCAAAACCGGAAGAGTGACTCAGCAGGAAGGTGAATCACTCCGGTTGTTTTCAGATATGAAAGAATGGATGTAAGAAACTGATTGTGGCGTTTTCACAGAATAGAAAGGTCAGTTTACGATGTCACACCTTTAGTAGCCGGTTGATCCAGAGATATTAGGATTGTAGTGTTTGAGGAGGACTCAAATCGTCTATCCCGTTATAGCTCTTCGTTGGTGAAGTAAATTCCCATTGTTGCACAAAAGTCATCGAACGACCTAAATCTATTCAACTTAGCACAATGTAAACCATGGATGTATTCACACTACTTCAATCACTAGTGTTGTGATCCAAGAACGCGGATGACACAAGGGTTGTTTATTCGACAAAGCAACATATGGGTTAAGCGCTTAAACAAGACCAGAAACAAAACCACTCATTTGCACGCGGTATTCGGTCCAAGACCGTCTCGGTTGCCGCAGACGTCAATGCTCAGTTCCTTTAAGTAGCAGGGAACATTATGGGCGATGCTGCACTGTGATGTTCCTTCCTGCATTTTTCCTGCGGCTTGTACGATGTCAAAATATATGTTCTGGTCCTACTACTGAATAGCAGTGGTATGAGTAGTATATTATGATCGCTCATCTTCACTGCACTAGTAAGACACATTCACATAATGACCGCCAACAATTTTCTTTCGTTTATCTGGTCAGATGTCTTCAGCTTCGAAAGCATTATTGTCTGTTGATTGAAGCAGCAGACTTAAGTGGAAGCACTTGAGTTAGCTATTGATCTACCGTCTGGAAAATGGATATTTCGCTCGTAGGGTTGATGAAGGGTGCATTTGATAAAATATGTGAGGGCTGGATGCTTATGACAGCTCCGCTTTTTACCCTTATTTCATTGGACCGTCTCAGCAGATATATACTACATAATGTGCGTACACAACACTCCTCTCCGCAATTAACATTTGTAGACGATAATCTTTCACTGAAAGTCTTAATCATCTAGAGGACACCCCATTCTGCTAATGGCGGACCCAAAAAACCGTTTCGTGGGACTGATTTATCACATAAAATGACGTAGTTGTGGTACATACCAAGTGACTTAGATAAAACGCGTTACCAGTCCAGGAAAGGTGGGAAGATTTACTCGTTACAAAATGGTTTCAATCATGATTGCTACGATAAGTACTTGAGTACACCTGTTCGTGAAATGTAATGTACAAGAACGGAGTACTGCTTAGAATAACATTACACTGAAATTGTCAGCAAAGCTTGGTTACTATTTTCTTATCATCGAAATCTCAAGTCTAGAGAACATCAAATACGGTCATGTTGTATGAGTTTCGATAACGCATGTTCTGCCCATCACACCTGTCATTAGCTAGCAGCTTCAGCAAAAAAGAAAGGAAACATACGTTACGGTGTGTGAAGATTTTGTTCATTGTCACCAGTCGCAAACGTAACACACAGCAGATTATAAGCGACTAACAACAAGAAGCAAACAGAGAATGGACATTCATATATACATTATGTCGTCAGCACCTCCGGAGTCCGATAGGCTGCTTTCAATTACTTTTGTGCACAGAACGCCAGCTGGTGAGTTCTGATCAACATAGATTCGATTAATACCAGCGGCTTCGGGTACTGAATGCTTAACACCAGATTGCGTAAACTAAGTGGGCCAGCTTGTTGACTGGTTGTCATGAGATGTCTGGCAATCTAATATGTGGAGTTTCGAGCAGCGGGTTCTCTAGATTGTTGTGTTATCGACTGTTTTAGCCATTTTTGGAACATCTTCCGCTATTCATTAAGACAGTTGTCGATCGTTTCCGTTCATGAAAACGTCAATACAAGTGCAGTTGAACAGCTGCGCAACGTGTGAGACGAAATAGTTTGAGTTGTTACATTCGAATTTATGCACAACTGGTAGTTTGATCCAAACACAACCTGTTAACCAAATACATACGACCTCGGGCGGACTTTAATTTGCGTTTGCTACCGTTTGTCAAGGGCTCCACCTTGATGTTCAAAAGTGGAAATAAATTTATATTGTTTCATGCTGCTTACCTTCAAACCGACATTGAACGACCGGTTTCGTCCTTGTTTGAACACAACATGTAGAAATCATCTGAATACGGGATCAAACGATCTATCTTCCGCGTTACGAAATCATGTTCTTATCCATTCGGTTAGTGCAAACTGACAGCCTCAGTCGAACTGTGTCTGTCCGCATTAAAGGAGTGAGAAGCTTTAGCTCAGTTACAATAGAAACGTATTTTTTCGAAATGGACTGACTGAAAAGTCCAGGCGATTGCGAAGCCTGCAGTCATTCGCAAGTGATTTTTCACTTATATCAACCACAATCTCTTATTACACATCATAAATATATATTTCTTTTGGGCCATCTGAACTACTTTTTTAAATGCTACATCAAACTGTGGGTTTCTATTAATCTCTCACAATATCTATTTGTCAATAACGTTTTTCTTAGCATCTCTTGCTTTGCCCTCAGCTTATCATGAGCACAAAACAGCCTCGCTCTATGAAACATGGTCTTGACGAAACCAAGCTTGTGTTCTATCGGAACAAACCTGGAGAACTGAACATTCTGTCCACCCCACGTTGCCTTATGATGGACAGATCGTTGTACGGTTTCACCCTCATGTCCAATGATGAGTACATCAGAACTTGAGGCTGCTGACCTTTAGTGACTTGACCTTTACTGACCTTCACACCTTCACTTGGTGTGGATGTGTGTATATCCATTCCCTGTCCGTTTTTATCATTTAGTAGTATATAATCTGCCTTGTGTTAGGTTCGCGACTGACGAGAGTAAAATAGATTTCGACGTGTCGCAACATGATTTTTTCCCTTTTAAATGAATATTTAACAATGAAAAAAACTAGAAGTATTGGCACTATCACTTGACAATTTTCATCAATGTTGTTCAGATTTTCCCCAAGTTTTGAAAGTCAAGTCTTTGAACACAGAGTAGTTGGTGAGTTCCGTTATTTCTTGCACAATATCAACGACAATATCTACACTAATAATTTGGTGAACTCCACATCATCAAACTTGGGATAACTGAGCAGAAAGTATGTTGATATGTGGGACTACTGAAGGAACACGTTAGACACCCCTATATATTACAAACTGTTGTAATATGTATATAAAATATACAATCTGTTTTGAAACAGGCTTGATTGTAATATGCATATAATATATATATATATATATATTGTAATATATACTTTCATATACGATGCGGCTCGGTGTAAATGAGAGGTACGATTTTCTCAATGTTATCAACAATTTGAACACATAAAGAATGCGGAAGATCACAGATATCAATGGTTTGCGAAACAAAATAAATTGATTTGTGGATTATTGGGGTCCTACTTAAAAGTTTAGAACAGACTTATGTGAACACTAAGTTTCATGAGTTTAGACCCCTTGAGTTCAAGAAACCAGGTTTAAAGAGATTATCAGATGAGTGATTCAGTGATAGCATGAGCTTTCCAATATTGCAAGTTAGTCTGGGTCTGGTTCGATTGTTATTCGGTCAACTGTTTGAAGTGAACTAGTGTTTTACGATCATGCTAGGAATGATCCGACGTGTTGTAATTTACTGCGAGAATGTTAACAAGAGAAATTATTCTACTGGAATTACCGGATAGATCAACATGGTGCAACTCAGTTCAACTAAGGCAGCTATGCACCGGTTTACGGGTCATTTTGTAGTGAGGGATGCTCAGAGTGTGTCGATGGAACAACGGCTCCTAACCCTATTGAACCTTTTTGACACCTCATTGAACTACGGAGTTTTAGAGATCAGTGCATCTGCAAGTGATGTTTTCGAAAACATAGTAGCCGGTAAAAATAACATATTACACCGTTTTGAACAGCACACGAAGACGTTTCGGTTCGTTAATCACCGTTAAAGATTTACAAGGACAAAGACAATGGCGTTTTTCAGGGAAAATGCATGTCGATTGCGTTGTTAATTTTGCCGTCCATTTGTGCACGGTGATACATGTACTATGTTCAGTCACGCACATTTGGAAAGGACGTGTTGACTAGTGCGATCAAACGAATAACCAACAGCAATCAGCAAATAGTCACCTACCTCAGTGAATAGTAGCAATCAAATGTTTTTCATTTCGTGTTGGAGTCAGTCGAATGATGCCTTGCTGATACCCTGCCCACTTTTTCTCCGAAAATGCGCAATGTACACGTCTCATTATTGCTGGCTGAGTGTTGCAAACCTCAATGTCCGTGATATTTGAACAAAAAATGTGTAGCATTTTTAGTCGCTAACAGCCAGCTGTTGCTAGGTGCATATAAATAAAAACTTGTACTCATAAAATACCTGGCTGTGACTGTTCCAATCAGTCCATCCAACGTTTTTTAACTTCTACGTTCCCGTTTCACCACTTGCTTCAAAAATGACACCCAAACTGCTAAACAATGAGCCAGGTGTTCAATTGGTTTAAGAATTCCCTGCTATATGTGCATGTTTTCATTTAGCCGTAACAGGTAAATGTATCTATCTGGTATACCTATTTCAGTAGTTTGCGAATAACGTATGCATAAATAGTTAACTCAAGTCAACAAAATGTTGTATGTGCCTCGAGAGGTGATTTTATTTCGCTTCTTTGCATACACACATCCTCATCTAATGAAGGACGTTGAAATGAATATACCTAAATCTCAACCGTGGGACCGAAAGACGGGTTAAGGAAAACGGCTGCAGTCATAAACAGCCCTGAAAAATATCTACTGATTTAGTTTTGTGGCTATTTCAACAATGAGATTGTTATGTTTGCGTAGAAAGTGAGTAGGGAGCAACGAAAGAATAGTAAGACCGGGTACTTGCAAATACATGTTTTTACAAAGATCTGGTGCAGGATGTGTAACCACACTCAGAGAAATCTGATGAGTTGTGTCCGGTAGGATTTTTCAATGAAAATTGTTTGCATATTTTGAACTAATGATAAACAATAAAAACACCTTATTGTTTAGGGGAATGCCATTGTAACAGGACATATGTTTTAGTGAGTTGGCAAAAAGTGTAGAATCCTTAGATAGCAAACCAGGGGAAACAACAGATGGACAATACATCCAGTGAAGAAACACAACGAACTTTAATGGGGGAATGGTGAAAGAAATTAAGCGACAGACATAGAAGGGAAGCTTCCGGGCGCTGATGAAGGCATCGATAGCATGATGTGGACATACCATGTTGTTACACAAAATAATCCCCAGATATTTTTTCAAAAAAGCAAGATTTATTAGTTATATGAACGGAGAAGCATCTATTGGAAGGTTTGTTGCATTGATGCTTCTTCATGACCGAAAGGAAAAATGTCAACACATTTGAGCGTGTTAAGAAACAAATTGCGAGACTCTGATCAACTTGCTGGCTAGGATAAACTGTCCAGCAGGGTGAGAGAGAATTATCTAACTGGGTGCTTGTTATCTCACATCACATTATCTATACAGTTGATTACAAACGTGTGACTGCCTAATGGCATGAATGCAATGTAAAGTGGAAAAAAGAGAAGGGAGAAGATTCCACCTTTCAGAACACCAGAGTTCTGTAGTCGTCCACTTACACAACTTTCCACACCGACCAAACGGTAGAAGTGATCAACAAGGTCGTGAGCTAGTGGACCTGATTAAACTTCATTGGTATGTCAGATAGCCCCGACACTAAATGTTTCACTATGCTCACCTTCAGACTGACGGTTCATGAATGGGATGGAAATGAGTCATACACCGCTTATCTTAACTGATCAGTCATAGGATCTACCTGATACTAACTTGGCCCGTTAGTTGTAGATTGTCGATAGTTTCGTTCGCTTTTTCTGATTACTTCTGCTGAACGAATCCATACAGTCTTAAAGTCAGCCGTATGGTGCGGGTTCGGGCCGAGTATCATCAAATGTAAGATTGAAAATGAACATACTTGTAGTAACAAGGTTTTTGTTCAATAAATATCTCAGTTAGCCACGTTTTCCCGGTCACAGTTAACGGACTTATAATCAGACAGATTGCGTCGGATATCTCACAATTGTGGCAAGGCGTACTTGGCAGGTGTACATATACGTCTTGCAGAAATGAATATGTGTACATTTGTGGCGATTAAATTTCGACCGCGCATTGATAACCTAGTATCTGGCTCTGTTTTTTGTTTAGCTACCTGAACGTAATTTGAACCAAAATCACCAACCTTAAAAGTAACATTCTAAAGTAAGGCTTATACACACAAAATTAAACTTTGTTTTGTTCTGTTCAAATTGTTTCAAGTTAGTCAGAAAAACTATTGATTTGGCGTGATTTTCGCAATGCTGCAACTAGGCGATAAGGCCAACTTTCTCATTTGGATCGCATTCTGCGTTCTTTCTTCTAATCGACAAGCAACCTCAACCGTGTTAATTTTTTTTGTTCTGTTGAGTCTACTAAGACAATGCTAAATGATACGTGTTTCTTTTGATCACCTGAATACTCGTGAGCCTGAACCCCTGTTTTTTAAGTAATTAGTCCCCTCTTTTTTCATCAATACCTGCTTGCAACGGGGAAAACATTGAAGGAGGTGGAGAGAAAAAGTAATCTTTTGGCATCTTTTGATAAAGCCAACTTGATTTATAAGAATTCGGAATTAGTGTGCTTGCTTGTCCTTACTAGCAGTCTGATTTGATAACCTATCGATTTTCTCATGCTGCTAGAATCTGACAAGCACCATCTGCCAAACAAACAAATCTGTTGTTTTACCGCTTGAACTACTGAACTTATAAGTATGCTAGTTGAGTAAATGAACGAAACTATTAAGCAGATAAACTCCTTTTCGAAACATAGTATAGCAGATCTGATAATTTAGAAGGGAATCATTTGTAAAATTTGGGGTTTCAGTTGACCTTGAACCAACGAAAGAAACATGCCCAGGCACGGCAAGTTTTCTGCTTATCACTAATGCAGTTTCGATGTTCAGTAGTGACGTTATTGAATTCCAGAGTGAACCATTTGAAAAATCCTGCTTGGGTCGTCAATCCCCCGAAAATTTTGATGGATTCCACATGAAAGAGGGTTTAGTGAGTGAATTTAAATGTAAAATTTCCGAGCCCCCCCCGCGTGACGTCGTAGTTCAGGTGAGAGAACGTTAAACGGGTTTGAACGTGCCGTTTTTATGGCTGGCTGGAAGCAAGTCAAAACTGATATTTTTCGCAGTAAGGTTTCTTGTGAATCTCATTGTTGGCTGACTGACGTCAGTTTTGCCGTCTTGAGACCGACTGTACAATCCACAGACAGACAGGAGTTCGACTTCAGAAAATTTCGAATATGTCTATCGCCGTTTCTTGACACTTTCGGACATGGTGTATTACCTTTGTTGTAACGATGGTTAATGTGACCTCAAGCTATCCCGATTGATTGCAAAAGACTCAGCAATGAGGCACGACAAAAGTTATCTGTATATTGTTAATAGAGCATTATATATGAAATCAACACAGCAGCTGGCTTCATTGGCTTGGCTTCAGTAGCTTGGCTTCGGCCTTGACCGACGATTGTGTTGGTCACCCCATGGCATGTTCAGGATTGTTGTTCGGTCCATGCATACGTCCTGTCTGGTGCACTTGTTTGACCTTTCGGTGAGCGCCGTGATGCGCGTCCCAACGGAGATCATTTTGTCTCGAGCCGTTCGTGACAACCTTAGAACGTTACTTGCTGTCAGTTTTGGACTTTTGTTGATGTGTAAAACATATTGGCTGCGTAGTAATGATAGGTTATCAGAAAGCGAACCGATGCAGATGAGCCGCAAACTGGAGAGACGTGTGGTTAAATTTGTCCGTAAAAGTGTGTTTGTGTTTTCCAGCCTGGCTTTAGTATCATCTGAAGTTACATTACCCACGCCCCATTTCCAGTGGGCAAGTCATGTGGTCATGTTGTAAGCAATTATTTGTTTTTCGAATTTGTTAACCTGAAAGAAAAATTGGCTTCACATATGATTATACACCGTTTTTATCCCGTTTCAACAATCTCGCTTTATATGATACTGAAAAGTATTTACAATCGAATTGCTGACACGGGCTGAATGTAGGGGAAACAGTATGATAAAAACACCCAGTATCAAGGTGGTTGGGAAAAGGACATATTGAACAGTCTTAATAATAATCTTGTGAGAATTTTTGTGTTTTTATTTGTCACCATATGAACAACAAAAAATATCAAACTATCCTATAGATCCAGATGTCTATTATTTAGGCGATGATAATTACTAATCTACCAGTTGCTTGTAAAGTTGGGCTGCTGAGTTTGTCCCTGTACATTGCAGCCGTTAATATGGCGGTGTGACAAACTTTGTTGCGGTTGTTGTAGATGAAAGCCACAACATACTGTGACTAACTCAGCACCGTCTTCTCACAGTTGAGCACAATTGGGTCACTCTTGCACGTACTTGTTTCCACGGTCTGCATCAAACTGCTACAATCTGCTGCTGGGCTGGCTTTGTACCGTGTCTGAAGCAGGTGGTGAGTTCGCAATACAGTTTGTCTCCAGAATTTGGATTGGCACGTTCCTGCGATAGTATGTATCCAAGACTTAGCACAGTGAATACGTTGGGAATGTTCCGTTTGTCCAGAACATGCCTATTAGGAACTCAGTCCCACCAAAGGATGTTAGGAACTGATGTGGAACGGCTGAGGTAGAGGGCGTTTAGACAACTATCTTCGTATGTGTAGCGCATAGACCTAGCTGTAGTACAGGAGTATGATGAACGCCGTTGCCGGTATATCTGTTTTTTGTTGTGGATGGCCCAAATGATGCTCATCCAGCAAAAAAACCATATTAATGGAACATTAGAAACACTGTAAGTGAAGACTAAAAACTATGTTTGTGAAGTTATCACTGGGACGCCGTGCACCAACTAGGTAACGCTTAGCCGGCACGCTTCGTCGATCGATTACAATTTTGTTTCACTGTTGTGGTGTAATCTCAAGGTTTGAAGTCTGATAATTTCTGGAGCATTTTTTTGAATAAGCGAATTCAGAGTTTCGCACCCAAAGAATGTACGCAGTGATGCTGCGTTTATTCTGTGAACAGTCCTGACTGTGAAATGTTGGCCATTATGTTAGTTATGTTTCATTTTTTCTTGAGGTTCACTCTCAAACTGTCAGTTTAAGCTGAGTGATTTCGTTCGTAATTAAACCCATCAGACAGGCTTTCAGTCGCAAACCTCGTGCTATGAAATAAAACTTCTACGAACACAATTTTAATCCGTCTTACCTAATGGGCACAAACAAGGAGGAAACCGGCCGGAGCGGAATGACGGCTGACAGCGCACCTAATGATACATTAGATCAATGACATCTCCAAGTGCAAACCGTCAGCCTGGGGTGGATTGTGTCCATCTAGACCAGCGATATTTCATTTTACTTTGACTTGCTCGTACATATTTCTGTGGATGTGTGCAGTCCACCTCGGCTTACCGATTTGCACAAGCTACTGGGCAACACTGCATGAATGGGTGATCATCACTACCACCGCCGTTTCGCTTTACACACGGTTGCCCGTGTATGGCTCATGAGATTGCTAGGCGTGAAGTTACTCAGACAGCGTTTGCTTGTCTTGTTTGTGGCCGTTTGTTCGCCTACCTATCTGTTCTACTGTTGATTCGCTGACATGTGTGCACACACGTATGGGTCACCGCTTCACATTCGGCATCGGCCGATCACGTGACTAAACAGTAAGCAAATCGACAACGTAACCTTCACTGCGCGTTTCATGCTTATGCACTGCCTAGGTGTCGTAACACGGTATGCTCGCCACGCGAGAAAGGCTGAGGGTTGATCGATTGAGAACCGATTGGCCTTTCTAAAGGGACAATGCTTTACCTTGCTCAGTTGATGGCTGGAACATTCTGAATGTCAGATACTGCACTCAGAATCAAAACCAGGTGGACCCCACGCAGGCATTCACAGTTGTTTACGCAACTGATAAGTCCCGGTTGTTACGATGCGTTTGGGCAGTTGCTCTGAGACGTCGGTGTCCACCTGTGTGTGCAGAAAGACTTTGGTTAGCTTGTCACTTCCATGGTAATGATGCTATTGACTGATTAGCGAATAGATCCACCGTGTGTTTCCCTTATATGTGTAGTTTCACAGGTGACCCTGTTTTCCGCTTTATAACCCCCTGTTCTGTAGTATGCACTTGATAATATGCACAGAAATTGGCCAGGCCATAAATCGTGCGAATTTACGTTTTTGACTGTCCTACCGCGCAAATTGTTATTATATAAATGTAAACAAGGTTGCCTGTTTCACTACAGTACGTGTTCCCATAGGAGTCATAGATACAGTAAAGGAATTGGAAAACGCAAAGACGCTTATGTGCATTATAATCGTATTGGACGGTTTAGGCTTATAAGTTGGTATAAAAATAGGTGGCGCAAAAACTTGTGTTCCCATCTTCACGCTAGTCGAGTAGCAGACGTTTCGAACGTCTCATTAGAGTGAAGTAAACGTCCACACATTTGCGGAAAGATGAAATGACTTGAAGGAAAACACTGGCGTGCAGTGTGCTAATATCGAACAGATAAATATTGAAGCTGTCTACCGGTGTAATTTTCAAACACATGGATAGACAGGCAGAGAATATCAAACAAGCACACTCAATATCGGACAGACACATATAGTGACCTGTGAGATATGAGATAGTGGGGTGGCCAGGAGAACTGTGTGACTGGTTGGCCTCCAGAAGGTGTGGTTCTAGTAGAGTTTGAACACCTCGACCAATACAACAGCAGTCACGGTCGTCTCATCATTCCCACAAACTCATCTATTAAACAAGGCGACGAACATATGTTTTTAGGATCTCATCATCAGGGTGATACATATTTGTATGCAGATTCTCTGCGTATTCTGTAGTCTAAGCTGTAGTCCTTAGCTGAGTTGACAGGAAGCAGATTATGCCACTGATGATTGGTGAATATGGGACCAAGATAAACTGATTGCTGTCCACGAGAGGCCAAAGGCACAACTCAACTTCTTTAATGTAGTCACAGTGTTGACCACATTTCTCCAAGATAAGCGTATTCTAACTGAGATGTTCTGCCTACACAGTAGCCAAGTTCAACAGAATAGGGTCTATTAGTTAATAGGAGATCAGGTGTATATAAGACTTTTGGGTTAGTGTTAACATTAGAGACTGGGGGGGATGTATATCCCTTAAAGGGTTACAGTAGTTAGAACATGTTGTCTCCATTCTTCCATCACAACAGTTGTCCTACATAGTTTAAATAGATGTAAATAGAACGCTAAGAAAAATCGAAGCACATCTGATCAAAACCGCATAAGGCTGATGCATTACAGCACTCCTGAGGAAGGCTATCCGAGGTAGTTGAGACGTAAAGTATAGCAACTTGCTCATAACCGCTGTGTTATTCTCAATCCATTTATCAATGTTAATGCACTACACTGACCTAGAATAAGTATATCCCACGATGCATTACTAGATAGCTTGTGAAAAAAAAACACAATGGATAAAACCGCAACTAAACCCTAAATGGTCACTGAACGATAGTGTGGTGATTGTAAATCATAACGGAACACCATATGCTATTGTTGTTTTACCGCATGAATAGTTATATTGTACAGAGACTGATTACAATGCAATTTCGTAGGCTGACGTGCTGTGTTGTTATTGCTGTGTAGAAGCTAGCTCTGGGTTTGAGCTAAGTACATTTCCTATCACTAATACGTATTCCAAACTATCGCAGATAGGTACCACTAAGTACGCTGTTCACTAACAACATAGGCCTATCCGGTGCTTACCCAACTTTCCGCCTACATCAGCCAAAAATAACAAGCGCACAGACCTTGTTCTTTCTCCGAAGCAGCGACACTGGTGATGCCCGGTGAATTTTCTCCCGCCTCTAACTCCATTTGTCAATACAGTGTAACGGTATATTTATTTGAAACAACGAAATGAACAGTGTCATTCTACGAATACACATTCTGCCTACATGTCACGTCCAGAAATGGATATCAGACGGCAGAAATTCGATTTATATGTAATCCCGCAGTTTGTTGTGAACGCGTATTTGAATGGAAGACACTCGTCCGACGGTTTTGGTCAGTTTGAGAGTGCTTCTCCCTCCTTTTCAGTCTAGCATTATCCATTCGGCCTAGCATCCACGTCGTCAGCTCAATCAAATCAGTATAATGCTTTGTACACGGATGCAATACCCTGACCAACCCGATCGGTATGGTCGTCATTTTTGCACTTTGACGTTGAGTAGAACGCTAACAGAAATCTTGCCACTTGGTCCGAAATCTTGCCACACGGATGATAAATGTAGACAGCCTGACCTTCAAGTTTGGCTTAAAACTTTAACAAACAGTTATAGGAATTATGTCCGTCTTCCGGAATAAATCCTGAACGTTTCAAATCCAATGTGGTTAAGGCTTGCTACAAATATGTAGGTCGTAGAATCGCGACTTATGAATTCCTCATAACGCCCCATTTAGGGGAACTTATCGCAGTGAACACCGAGCACTCGATTATGATGCCAAGACCAGATAAGGGAGCCGAAAATGTTCTGAAGAATAGGGACGATTATATTGCAAAAATGAGGAACATTTTGTCTAATAAAACGAAATCTAAAAAGGAGGAAACCAGGAAAGATAAGACAGTTGCAACTGAAAAGGGGTTCTCAAGGAATCTACGCCGACTAAAACATGTTGACACCATTCGTGCACATGTATCTGAGTGCATCTGTCCAACAGGAATCCGTTTCCCGCAGCTGTACGGATTGCCAAACATATACAAAGACGAAGTACCGCCTAGACTGGCACTCGACGCGTGTGATTCTCTATCACGTTTTTGCGTAATGGCTTGTGGAGATTCTGGAGCCGGTTAAAACATTCAGTTTCAATTCAACGGTGTGCTTTGTCGTCAGATTGATGGCGCAGCTATGAGCTCACCATTAAGCCCGATGCTGGCTGACATCTTTAATAGTATGCTCGATAATAACGAATTAGAAAAATCAGTTATTATTGACGATATGTGCCTAGTGCGTTTTACCTATTGGGCAAAACGAAAGATTTACAGAAGATTTTGGTCTTTTGTAACAAGGCGCATAAAAACGTTGTGTTCACTTTGGATTATTAAAATGGTGACCATATGCCATTTTTGGACGTAACACTAACACGCAGATCAGGTGGGTCGTTACAGCGAAGTGTATATGGTTAGAAAACCTGGAGTGGACAACATCTACACTTCCATAGCTATGTGCCAATTAGTCTCAAACGGACCCTCACATTTTGCTTGACCAACAGAGCAAAAAGAATCTGTACGGAAGATACGATAGAATTGGAGCTAAGCATGTTACAGGATATCCTGTCTAATAATACCTATCCCGAGAAATATATTGCCAGAAACATGCGAGAGAGACCAATGCAAGCCTCAGTAAATACGGTTGATGAGAAAAACGTTTATATAACTTTGCAGTTGAAAGGGGACGCAGCATTCGAAGTGACTGCTCGCCAACTAACTGATACGATCATTAGTACTCACTATGCTGCAAGTCCTGCTGTAGCGTTCCACTCAAAACGGACAGTGCCATTTAGTCTAAAAGATAATATACCTAACAACGTTGCCTCTTGATTTGCTCTATTCATTTGACTGTTCCTGTGGTTCATCATATATTGGTTGTACCACTAGGTGTTTATGGGAAAGAATTTGTGAACACTGGCACACGTGGCTTCGGTCTGGAACAACAAAGAACATTAACTCATCCATTCTTGCCCACCTGGTTGAATGTGTTCGGCAAACAAACGCGGTGAGGGCGTTTCGCATCGTCTACCGTGTCCGTCACGAAAGGTCAAGTGGCGCATCTTGTGTATAGCCGAGGCGGCCGCAATCCGATCAATTCAGACGGATTTGAATGTTCAAAAACAATCCGTTCATATCTTGGAATTGCCATGGCTAAACATGTACACCAAGCCCACGCGACAATTTGCTGCCGTCACGCACACTCCCCAATTAACACTGACTTCCTAAAAGCTACCTCGCTTGTGAGCACACGCAACGAAGTCGTATTTGTGTTTTAGTCAATCGCCCTGCTTTCGTACTACTCTTGATCAATAAATTCGCTTACTGTTACTTAACTTAGGATGTAACTATACCACCCTTGGATGAGAATTTATCGCCGAAAAATGGTTGTACATCATAGGTAATTGTTCCTTCTGGTAAGTAATATTCATGAGAAACATAGTTGAATTGATTAATGGTTCAGGTGTCCGCAATGACAACCGTGACAGTTTTGTTCCTCCGATGTAGTTCATCGTTCGAACTGGTGGGTCACATGATCCGCTCACGTGTCCGTTTGGTTATCAGTAAAACAACCTTAACCAAATCTATTTCCAAGCCACCTGATCCGACGTTGATGTCGTTCTAACCACTGTGGGCCATTACATCCGTCGCGTTGGTTGTTCAACAAAATGAATTAACTTTGTGTAGGTTTTTATCTGAAGTACATGTTTTTTTTTTAAAAGTCTTGAGCAAGAAAATCCTATTAACCTTATACGTTGCATAATTCGACATAAACACATCAAGAACGTTTCAGTTATTTAAAAAAAAACTGTATAAGACTATTTTGTGTTGTGATTATGGAGCTGGTAGGTTCCGACTACGTCCGTCCTTTTAGGGGTTTAAACTTTCCACACCTTGTGATACCAAACAGTCCAGTCGTTTTTTTTTACCACATCTAAGTGAACTAACGTAGTTTGTTGATTTTCACTACACCTTTGCAATGTGGTGAATTCCTGGCACTCAAGACAATCAGCAAACCTGCCCTTCTTGCACGCAACTTCCCAGCCATTCAAATAATCAGCCAAATGTCTCAGTAATTCATGCACTGTATGGGAGTAGACCGAGCTTGCCTGTGTTCACTACTCAGTAGTGTTTTAGTCATGTGCAGTTACCCAATGTTGCGTCGATTAACCGTTTTTGATAAGATGTGCAAGTCATACGACCCTGTTTGAGCAACACTGGATTCGCCCATCTGTATTCCAGATTAGATGGCTTTGATCTTCATTGGTGCTGATTTTGTTTCGCCCGGTAGCTAAATAACTTACGCCATCATCAAATTTGTGCAGTACATCGGTCGAATCGTCTAATCTTCTTAATGTAAATCCATTACTCGCCAACATAGAACCAGAAGTCACCGAACTGTATTGAAATCAATACACTGTGGCAATTTAAGACTCCACCTGAGGATTGGAAAGTGTGGGACGTGGGTATCGGTTACCTAATGAGTAATGAACATGAAACAAGGTGACTGAGCTGACTGATTTGGCCCTGGTATCCGTTATTGGTTGTATGGGTACTGTTACATTATACGGCGAAGCCAACATTAAGTTGATAGATCTGGACTAGTTCAAACGTTTCATTCATGGATTTAGCATATGAGCGTTTTGGCAGAAGAAAACTGGTTACTCATCAACTGTTTACGCATCCCAATTTTCCTAGAAGTACACGGGTCTATTTGCGACGACTGGCAATGGTTTGGTAAAGGTCACAGAAACAAATTAATTTGAAATCCACTGTGATCGATATTCTAAGGACTGGGTGTTGCGGTTTTAATCGAACACCACTGCATGCACAGTCCACCGTGTCACCAGTAATCATGGTAGCTAGGGCCAGATATTTGTGGTGATGTCCATGTCTTTCAGGTCCATCACCGAGACGACAACACAGGAGGCAATTAACACTAGGCTGTCTTTGCGTTACTCCACGAGGCTTTTATCCACCAGTTGTCCTAGAGGCGTTATTGGTTATATTTTGACCACGGTAATTTCTGCTGCTCGAACACACTAGCTTGTGCGTGTGCGTGTGTGTGTGAAGGTCGAAGAAGGTTAATATCTTTTCCAGGTTGAGTTCAATTGATAGTCACGTGACAATGTCGCGAAACGTGTCTGCTCAAACAACGACTTATGAAAATAAACCAATGTAAATCACGTTCGCCTTCTAGTCACAGTCATGACCCTTCGTAAGACCGAGCCTATCACCGGTCGCAATCACAGGTCGTTGCTCGGGCAATTCATGCACAACAAAAACTATCGGTCGTTTTGAGGGTCGTCATAATCGTTTAGTGTATTGATTGGTCAAGGCAAGATTGCATAGTTTGGCGCAGCTCGCTCTAAACAGTCTGGTTCTTTAGAAGATACCTAATTGCGAAGTGTGCACTCTTGTTGGATTCGAACCACCGACCGAAACAGCATGTCCAAAAGTAGCAAGTGCTTCACTAGTTGGGTTACAAAGCCACGCTGAGGGCTCATAAGTTTCATTTGCCTACCAAACACTCTAAGTCGTGGAATCCACCACATTATCCGCGGAATTGAAGGCCAAGTCAAGTTTTCTCACGCTCTAACATTCTGTGGTGACGCACAACGATGTACTTTTATCCACTTAGCTAACTCGACTTCTATACTATGTCACTCACGTTTAAGCGTTTAACCACAATGGATGAGTAGGTTCCTATGCTTTGATTGGTTAGTGACCAAACCAGTCATGCTGACGGTCAAGCGGACTATTGTCCCCGGCTGAAGCGCGCAAACCGGGTTTCGTAAGCTGACTCAGCTGGTGATTAGACGGGTTATAACATTACCATCTCTGTGGTTACATGCTGTGGAGAAGGCGAGCAACAGTTGTTACCCTCATTGTGCAATTCACAAAACATCAAAAATAAAACGAGTTTAAAACTCAGCCTTCACGTAACCACATCTTACGAAAATAAAATGTTTTAACGTTATTGTCTCAATCTCAGTCAATTCTTTCGCAGAACGTCGGAGGTAGTATGAGACTACTAATTAGTAGATGTCGTTGGGAATGGTAGATATATAGATTTGCAGTTGAACCCACTAAAAGTGATGAATACGCTCTGATCCTCCCCAGAAAGGAACCCCGGAGGGAAAACACTCCAAGGAACATTTCAAGAGGTATAGACGCATTTGCACTGGGCCCTTCCAGTGAATAAATGGACCCCCCAGAGCCATAAGGAAAACAACCTAGCATTTCGATTGAGTCCACTCCTCACCAGTACGTCTGTCACGTTGGACCAATTTTATCTTGGTTATGCAGTGACCCCGGGGAGAATCATTAAACCAGTTCATAAGTTCGTTCTTGAGCAATCTTCTCACATCACTGCAAGATTCAAATCCGATCTGCAGCGCCTAAGGAACTGGTCTAGGCTTATCAAACGATAGTTTGATCGTCCGAGCCATTCCAAACCAACACTCACTAGGTGTACGTCGGGTTCGGCGACTGACGCACCTCAAGCATGACTCCAGTAAATGTGTGTGTTCAGAAATTAGTAGATTATTTTTGGACTTGCCCAAACAACACATAGCTTCATTATCTAGAGGAGGCCCAGTAAGTCACCAGTAAGGGGAATGGGACCATGTGTAAAAACATCATTCTTAAGTCCGATATGTATAGCTATAAAGTAAAGTTCATATGGGATACTGAAGGCCGACGATATTGATAAACAGACTGATGCACTGAACACAAAACCCAAATGTTGACTTTGTATTGCCTCCTCATTTTGCGAGGTAATGTCCTTCAGTGGATATAAAGTCAGCAGTTTTTTCTTGATTTACTTTCGCGTAGTTTTCATTTTGACTCCTGGTGTAAGTTGGAAGTTTTCTAAAAAGTTCATCCATTTAAAAGTTAATTATTCGATGAATACTTGCCAGATGTGTTGATGTGTTTGCATACCACGATTTTGAGAGAAGCTTACGTGATTCCTTTGTTTGTCCCGTAGATTCCATCCCACCCCCACCCCCCGAAAAAACGTACAAAAATGTGGAAATTACAACCATCTAGTACTAATGTGAATGAATTTATTACTGAAATTGATGTCAGAGAACGAATCACTATGCGATAATTTCCATGTACGTATGCAATCATTGTACACATACTATTTCTCCTTATATCCATATTCTCGTCTGTTTTGTCCAATGCTATATGACAGTCGATATTGAGTGACGGTGGGTAGTTTGAGCCATTGGGCCAGATTATTATTTAGAGCATTGTACTTATGACACAGGTAGAGTGTAAATACGATAACGAGACAGATTCTCCAAGCTTTCTTGATTGGCCTCGTTTTACCAGATTGTCAACACATTCGGATGTGTCATGGACCATCATACCGTGCCCCACAACTCCTCAGTGTGATACATTGGGATGTGTTGCCGGGGGGGGGGCACTTGGACGTATTAAACCAGGTAGCCCAGTTGTAGTATGGCTCAAGACCTTTTCTATGGAAACGAAAATGCAAACCGCCTTAACTGGGTTTTCGAATCACGTGGAAAAATTGGGTAGTTGAATGGTATCAGCTAGAGGACTTTATACTGATAATAATTTTTAAGAGACTCTGATATCAAACATGAGCGTATAATCCTCTTGAAAGATCTCACGCAGTAGTGTTGTTCTGTTTACTGATCGGATCTCCTTGAGTGAAATACCCCCCTACCAAAAAGAAACAAGCACATCGAAAACATACATTCGTCCTCCCAGAAAGTGTTTTTTGTCACGGTGAGTAGTGCGTATTCAGAGGGTTTAGGATTTCAAAGCATGATTAGTACTGGGCAACATTTTTGAAGTTTTACAATGTTGAAAAGTAATAGATTCGTTAAGATTGCGACGAGAAGTACCACAATGGCTAGACAACTGCCTCTTAACTATACAAAAGGCTCAGAATATTTGACCAGAAGACCAGGAAAAGTTGTGGAACTGCAATAATACTAATGGAGAGTATGCATGTACTGACAAACATAAGGGATCATATTATGCGAGAATGAAGAGGAATTTAGACATAAAACAACATGCGCTAGTATTTTTTTTTAAAAAAACATTGTTAACATGAATAGACCACGTCATATTTTTGCTTCGTATAACATCTAAATATTTAAAAGATTAGGATCCAGAAGCAACTGTATCTTTAACTTGTAGGCGGAGATAATCTGTAAAAATGTGTCAGCAGTGAGTCTCTCTAAGAATAGAAAATAAAATAGTTGGGCTCAATGGACGATAAGAAAGAGCTTATCAATTCAGCACGATCATTCCGTAATGCGAGGTGTGAGGATATTTCCGATTGCCTATCCCTGAAGATGACATAATCTGGAAAAAACGAGTTATCAGTTGAAACAAAGCCTCAGATTCAAATCAAGTTACGAACATTTTAGTAAGACCCGTACTCTGGAGGAAGCCCGAATAAGTGACTGGTTACGAAGACGATTGATGATTTCGTTATGTCAACTGGAAACGATCCGAAAAATCACTGCCCATCAGAATTTTGAGGCAGTTGAATACAATGATCTTTGGAAAGAAGAAGGAAAATCGTCTATTGATGTAGTTGAAATTATTTCTGTTGTCTAACAAACAAAGACTAGCTGTTTTCCAGTTGCCATTTTGAAATGACAACATTTAGTGAACAAGACGTCAGTACGCCAACAGGTAACCAGGACTGACACTGAGCACGGTGATGTGGATCTGTGCGGTCATTCTGGGAAATTAGACATGTAATGAGATATTTTCAAAAACTTCAACACAGGAGTAGTAGTTGCTGGTTTAAATGGGGAACACTTCCAACCACGATTGTTAATGTCTAACTGGGGACACGTTAAGTTCTGACACAGAAATCAACGACAGTGGCTGCGAACAATCTCACATACCAAAATGTTAACTGGGTTGTAAACCAGTTGGTGGGAAGTCACCTTCTCAAGATGTTTCCTTCATTGTGTGACGATCTTTGTGTTTTTCCATCTATCATCCAAGCGTCTGGCTTGCTATCCTTGCATTAAGTATTGGTCAGTTAACCGAAATTCGATTTTCTGTCTGTTTGGCTTACAGTCGTACTTTAGTTTTTTTTCTTTTACATAAATCAATCTGTATCACGCTCTATGGTATCTGATAACTAGCATCTACTGGCTGCCGGAATCAGGCGCAATTCATATGAAACAAAAATCTGACGAGACATTCGAATGGGTATTCCGAGGCACAGACTTACCAAAGTGTTGTATTCATCATTAACCAAAGCCGGGATGGTGAATATTCCTATATCGCAATGATAAGAGCATGGTACATAAAGAAGAAGGCAACCTTATGCTCCCCATTAATCACTCGTACGGCTGTATTACCGGAGTGTGCTCATGACATTTCTGATCACTTCTGTAAATTGAATAGTCCACGTCAGTAGACAAAGAAAATTCGTCTCATCAAAACATGCCGGGGTGTCTTCAAAAGATCGCTTGTAAACTGTTCTTGTTATCAATACTATTATTTTGATTTTGATCATTATTATCGTTATGTCAGTCTTTTCTTCCAGTAATCAGTTGGCTTATCACTCGTGTCTCCTCTCACATCTTACATCCGCAGTACCAAGAAAAGACGATATCCATCAACTTATCCCAGGTTATAATCATTTTTAAACTCTGACAGTCAGATGACGTGTGTTGTCCTTTCGGTGTGTAACGATAGCTCATCTGTCCGTTTACGATCCAACAAGACACGACCACTGGCTAGTTGGGATTGACCTGAGGAGATCATATGTGATCCATTTGGTGGATGATTTTTGAACTTTATCCTGAAATGTCATGCTAGACAAAATCGGGATGTGATCTAGCGTAATGAGGAGCAGCGATCGCACGATACTACTCACATCACTGCTATTCAGTAGTGGAGCCACAGAATGGAATTTGACATTGATGTAGTTGCAGGAAAAATACAAGAAGAAACGTCGGAATACAACATCGTATGAAATGGTTCTTGGTACGTGAAGGAACGTAAAGGAACTGAACGCTGACGCTCCTGGTAACTGTGACGTTCTGGGCCGATGACCGTACGCAGATGAGTGTTATTGTGTGTTGTCATGTTTGAACATATAACCCGTGTTGCTTTCCTGAATAAATAACCCTTGCGCCATCCGCGTTCTTGGCACGCAATAATAGTGTTATAGGATGGTGATAAGAAACTACTCATTTGAAAACAAAGCGTTAAAACCTACGCAGGACTCGAAGTGTGCAACAATAGGGGTGGCTGATTCGTATGTTCAAATGAAGAGAAGGGATCCTGACAGACATGCAGTGTACAGGAAGACCGTAGGCTTTAAATAAAGTATAAACTCGCAAAAACTCACAGCACACACACGTGGTTGGCCGTGAACCACACAGTGCATAGGAATGAATAGTTCGGTATTCGGTCTATACTTATTTGAACCACAATAGCGTTTAACCATTGACTTCACATTCCTAAAAGGTCCGGACTGTTTTGCCTTGACTGAAGGCATTTGAGAAGAGATTTGCTTGTTGATTAGGATACATCCGTAGTGTGTATATTACTTTTTAGATTGACAGTTAAACATCAGAGCTCCTGCTTTGTTAGGCAAGGTCAATTTGATCACGCTCCGAGGAATGCAAGGCGTTCGGCCGTACAATGAGTGGTTGTGCACAACTCATACTGCTTTGTGAGTTCAATAAAGTTGACATTTGATAACTTGGTTGAGAAATACTGTTTCCGAAAATTTGCCCGTTTGGTTAACAGGACAGATGACGCACACGTCTTTCTGAGAAGATAAGATTGTCTGTGTATTGTTTGTACGCAGTTGTGGCCGAAGATTTTTTGTGCCGATTCAGTCATGTTCAATGTGAACTCCATGGGATGACGGTCATCACTCCTATCGATTAGACACAGGGACCTGAATTCAGCTTAAATTCTGCTGGGAAAGAACTAGTAGAAAAGCCTACCCGAGTGAGAAATTACACTCCCGCATGCCCATTTTATAAGATTTTAACTCCCTCAACAAAAAGCTCTCAATGATGGAATTACATATCCTGGATTACAGCTGCTCTTAAAAACTTCAAGTGCAATTATACTATACATTGTCGAGGGACGCCTAACAACACGATATACAACATTGCGCATCGAGAGACGAACGCTTCAGCAACATGCCGAGATCATCGGACGCGAGGACGTCAACTGCAGAACAACCGCATATTTCCAGATCTAATCAGCGCGATCCTGTTCTTGCAACATTCCCGACACACACCGTGTACATCTGAATATTGTTATCGATGGTTATATCACCTGGATCTTATTGTATATTGAGCGTGAGTCCTACACGCTGGTCTATTTCCTGTGGTTTCCGCGATTATGCCTGATACAGTTATTTGTATTCTTCTTTTGTTGCACGTAATAATTGGTAGACTCTAATTTTTTGCATTTATAACCCATACTCCCATTTTGCGCGCACAAACTGTCTGGTCCACGCCGGCTAGACGACGCAGACTGCTCATGATCAGTTTACCAAGTGATTTGATCTGATTTTGATGTGACCTATATCACTGTTCAGCCTTTCTTTCTGGAAAGTCATGTTGGATATCCAACTTTATTCATCAAAATGCACGTAGTTTGTGAGGTACCACGTCTAAACCGCCGTTATTTATTGGACAGTCTTGAACAAGAAGTCACACTTGAAGTGTATAGTTCCTTCCATAAGGTAGGAACATTCTAGGATATTCAAGTGATGTTTGTCTCTATTTTGTTGCTTTGTGAGGGATCTACTGTCTGGTTCTGTGTACCCCTTGATAATGACCGATGCTTCGTAAGTCAAGATGAGCACACTTCATTCGCGAGTTAGTTGCAGTTAGGTGATCATATTTAAACCACTTCATGGAATGTGCATCTGACAGAAATCGATATGAATTATTTCACCGTTTTAAATACACATCTTTGCAAGTGAAGTTTTAACTGATCTGGACAAGGATATGCACTACTGATGAACTCTAATAAGAGCGTAAGTGGAGTCTAGTGCTTCCTTTTGAATTGGGCTAGCCAAAAGGCTTAATTGAATGCGAAGGTCGTAATCGAGTGTGTGTGGTGTTCCCTTTTGAAATAACCGAAATCCCCGAGAATTCACTACCGATCTGGACGCTTTTGTGTGCGACAAGTAACGACTCAGGCGATGACATAACACTAGGAACGCGTGTGTTGGATACGAAATGTGCCAGATCTCCTCCAGAGACATCGCCAAATTTGTGTGGAATATTTCTGATATCTTCTAGTGCTTTATATCCTATCTTCTGCTATTGGTGTTTTAAATCAAGTTTTGCGTTGCATTAATGTATGCCATCTTACGTTTGTCTGCGTTATTTGTACGTTTTAACGGACAACTACGATAATTAAACATTTCAGTTTTGATCGGCTTTCTGGCTATCCCGATCAACCAAGTGTATTTTTCACATCATTTTCTTGCCGTTGTCCAATACAGACATGTTCTTTCGGGCCGGGTCTATCAGGTCTAAAATATGGTTGGTATAAAGTGCGACTAGGAAATAGTTGCAATCCTTTTCTTCAGCACAGCATTCTCCTCAATAGGAAAATCCTTCATGGAAGAGTGAAAGTGTGCCTTCGATAGAAGTGTTTATTCTTGGGGGACACTGTATTTTCATGAAACCAGATCGATATCAGTGTGACACATTAGGGAGTAAGATGACATCACTTTGTAAGACGTGTACCAGTTTTTTATCGAGACTGTTCTAAGTACATTAAAATACAGGTCATCTGACTGAGTGACCCCTACCCATAGCTAACTGTGATCGTACCGATGGAACACATTTCGAGGTAAACAACAGTAATATTTGAAAATGAATGGGACTAAAAGGTGGGGAGCATGCAAAAACTGGTAAACATGACAACATTCACTACATACTGTCGTGTAACAGCATGATTACACATAGACTTCGGTAGCGTCATACAGACCATGTTTATGGATAAGAACCAGACAAAGACCAACAGAAAAGCATCATAACCACCGTTTTGTCTGGGTCCAGGACTATGTTAGGAACCAGAGTATGGGGGGAAAACTGATAGTTTAAGAAATGTCGTTTAGTTAGGCCACTGTTTTACATTGGTAAGCATGACGTGCTTATGTATTATTCCCACTCTATAATTACTTTGGCAGATGGCTGATGATAACACGTTTAAGGATGGTTTACTTTTCCTCGGCTCTACTCTTCCTTATTTCCATTCGAACTCAATCACCGACTCCTCCTCTGTCATCTTACAAACCTGGAACCAATTGACATAAATCACTGAACCAATATGACGATAAGATTCATCACTCTTATTCATTTGAATTGCCTTCAGTTTATTATCGAAAAAGGAAACGTCATTTGTCCAGTGTCAAGATGCACATCTTAGCTCAGCCAATACAATTGTAAATATTCCACCAACATTTGCAAAATAGGGGAGTTGAAGAACACAGCCCACAAGTCACTGTGACAATTTTCTGGGTGTTGATTTGGCGTGTATTTGGGTAACTCAGGCCAATAAACAGGCGTCCGACCGACTTCATCCTCATCTGGGTCAGTGCACTGACAACCTGGTTCGGGGCAAAAAGTTATATCATGTTTACTTTCCTAATCGGACGAACAATTCTTACACTAGGTTTCTGGATATGGGTTCGGTTTTAGTTTAGCAGAGTTATGTATGGAGATTGTTCACGAATGTTGATTTTATTGCAATCAATGCGTAAACGAACTGGACTTAGTCTACAGTGTTGAGTGCCAGACTGCTTTTTCCTAGGGGTTAGGTTAAGTATGGTCATCAAAAGTATTTCTTTCATACTTCTTCGTCTGAGGCGCCTAGTATAAGAAGTTGCCGGTCTCGTGAAACTGCTTTTTGTACGAGAGTGTATTTTCCTCAGGAGCAGTATAATGTACGTGAAAAATTGGTATGCATCACTTGATTACTGACCTGTCAACAGTATTTCATGCATCGATAGTGCCCTGTTCGGTCCTGTCTTTGCAGAGACAACGCTGTTCGTCTATGCTTTTGCTTGCGAGGACCGCTCGTTTCACAGCTAAAACTGAAAGTTTCTATATATGTACTGATATTATGCTTCCCAAACTAACCACACACATTGGACTACTGATACCTGTGCGACCTGGTTTCATACAGTGATCCGTCTTCTGACCAGTTCACTTAAGGAGCTGAGTACCCTTCGTATTTTTGCTTTTTTCAACACGTTGAAGCTTGGTTAGTCTTTAAATGTATGCAATATATTGAATGCTTTTCCGTGATCATATACGCAATTACGGGTGTGGTTTAGGTGTTTCTGTGTAACTGGTCAAGTCACGCGCACCAAAACTGTCACCTATATTGTTATAGTAAGTTGTTGGTGCCAGTTTGCGTGGGAAAGGATCTCTTGGATTAAATAAGCGGATACTATTACTTGCTGGTTGGTTTCAACGGTCATGCTGAGAAGAGTGGATATCCTACTGTTGTGACTGCAAATGACACTCGGCCTGCGAAGTTGTTTATTGTATAGAAAACTCTACAGGCTATGCTAAAACATAGAACCACGAACGCGTACACTCATTTGCACGGCTGACGTGTATTCACACACACTGGGCAGCAGTACACTGTCGTTCGCTCCGGTGGCACGTCCCCCATACCGCGTAAACACTATTACAATAGTCGATTTTGGTCCATTGTCTTTCTGGCGTTGATACTTGCCCTTTAGCTCCCAAATGTGCGCACTATACTATTCACAAGCAAAGCTGACTGATATACAACATAACAATAAACTATTTCCAAATAATATTGCGCTTAGTTGGCTACTCTGCTCCATGTCTGACTGCGTATCTGGGCGAACTAACTTTTGTCTTTTGCTGTTGTCTACCGCCAGCCAGTTTTACCTATTCCGGGCTTGACGTTTGAATCTGATGGGTTCTGCAGATACATGGCATTCGGTAATCACAAAGTCTTCTTTGATTTCACATCCGATTTTACCAAGTCGCCTTCTTGTTGCTAGTGTATTTAGATTAGATACTTTCCTTGAGTAATGCATTTCATTTTCTCAGGTTGAAATCGCCTAGCCTTCTGTGGTCTACCAGCAAACTGACAAGCTGATGCCAGGGTCCAGGAAGGTTTTGCAAGAAGTGTTTACCAGTGCTTACCAGCGAATTGTTGGGAGGTTGTTTCGACCTTGGTGAGTCCAGTCTGCTTCATGCGTGCCGGAGTATCGACTCCACGACCTGTGATCAAGTGTCACGAGCGCATAAACCTCCTGAGGCATATCCACGTCCACCGTTACTGTGCGAAGGTATGTGAGTTACACTCCTTAGTCGTTGAACCTGTAGCATCACACTATGGCGCAGTCAATGATATATTGTAGCGAAAAAGCGTCCAATATAGCACGATTTTTATTGTCCAACTCGCTAGTTTACATGCTACGCGCGCGCTCGGGTTATGAGTCAGAAATCCAGTTCACAACACCCCCGGGTTTCCGCTCACGCGTCGTGTGGATTTCGGCCCGGTTTATGTGTGTGATCGGCACCGTCTATCTTCGTCCGTTGATCCGATTTCGTTGAGCGACGGCTCGTCCGGTCGCTCGTGTTGTCCGCAATCTATTCACTGGGGGCTTTCACCGTATTCCACAACCAAGATATTCCTTTGAGTGTTGGAATAATCGCGCCTTCGATGTGGTCGTCCATCCTATTTAGCCTGCCATGTCTCGCCCGTTGGTTCGATGCAGTCGGACGATTACTCATCCGGTCACCCACGCTGTAGGTTTTTGGACGTACCTCCTCCCGCGTTGAGGTATTTCGCCGAGTGTTGGAATACTCGCGTTTCCGGCCCGACAATCCACCACACTCGCCCCTCCTTTCAGGAACTTGCCGTGATTGTGCTAGGGTGCCAAGTGTACAGTATTGGTCCAGCGTCCACGAGTACCTTGGTTGATTTGGAAACTCGTATTCTTGCAGTTCGTGATGGTAAATGGTCCATCCCACCGCCTTCTAAACTTTCCTGCGCCGAGTCCGCATGTTTCTGGTCGACTGTAATCTCTTACTTTCACCTGGTCTCCGATCCTGAACGGATGCCACTTATGTGTGTTGTGCCTCACATCATATATTTGCTTATTCTGGCGTTGTCTTTCTGTTGTCCGTTCAAGAGCACGGTGTTCCAGGTGTTATCGTTCTTGCGGCAATAATTTCCCCTCTCTGTCTCTGGACACGCAGACATCCAAGAGAATATTTGACTACCTCCAGCGTTGAGGTATTCCACCAAGTGTTGGAATACTCGCACCACCGGCCTGATAATCCACCACGATATGAACAGACCGGCCCCTTGTGGCATGTGACGAAAATGAAACGCCCACACATCGCCGCTGAGCGGTCCTCCCGTGCATGCACCCTGCAGTAGCTTCAAGAAACCCACAGTTCACTAACGCCATGTCACACACCAATGTCACACACACGCAGACAGCAACAAAAACATCCATTCTCATTCTGTACATTAGCCTATGACACATAGTTAGCAATCCAACTTCTAAACTGGTGAGCATCAAAAGACTTATTTTGCCCACTGGTTAAAATCGATCGGCCACCTGTTGCTGACATACAACCAAGCAAAATAAAACATTATTCCAGGAGCAATTGAGAGTGGTTTTGCAAACTGTTGTCACCATGCTCACCCGCGATGCGGTGACTTCCAGCCTAGGTCCATACTATTCGATGTTCTGTTACCAGAAGATACCTGGGGATATTTTGTCATTGAATTATTACCGATATTCCGGTCATGGTCACGCCAAAACCAATCTCTACACCACTAAGGGCTCTCGGACTGGTATGTGTTAGGGGGCAGTTAGTAAGAGAACTGTGATGCATCGTCTAGATGTGCTTCTGATAGGCGATTCACGGGGCTAACGTTTTTCTATTATTGATTCACAGAATTCTGTAGTTCGACCTACGAATGGCAGACTCCGGCATATCTATGCCCTAGATCCGTAGTGTACATAACCCATTTCAAAGCATCAATTCTGGAAAAATTAATCACGGATTCTTATTATCATGTGAGTGGTAGTGATGAAACGTGGAAGTCCATGTGTTTACTTCTAAAAGAATGACAACAATAAGGTTTCTAACAGGTTGATTTTAAACGTTTACCTTAGATTTGCATTATTCGAAACTTCTCTCTAAACCGTCATTAGCCGGACCACTGATTAAAACACGTCATTCTTTCGAAAGCCATGCCGTTAAAATGCCCGTTCATGCGATCCATCCACAATGAATTTTCTCTTGTCACTGATGAGTTCAGGGAATATGTCGTTCGATCCACTCGAATTTGGTGGTGATTCAGAGTGAGTACTAACCTCATTTTGTGACCACTTGGAGGAAAAACTTCGCTCACTTTTCAGTGTACAGTGTATCATGCAACCTAAGTGTAATTTATGGATCACTTCGGGCTGTGTTGGATACTGGTCAGGGGATTCTACATTTATCTCATTTACCTAACATGTCAAGACGTCCTTTGTCGCCCAGTTAGCATTCATTAAAGGAGGACGACTTGCAGATTTTGAACTCTGAGTTGGAATAGCCAGCCTAAACACACTTGTCTAAATGCGAGAGCTGTCCACCTGCACAGCCCAATCAAGTAACTCATTTATGAGTTGGAATGAAATATTAAAATGCCATGTTGATTCGCGCGCCAAAACTTTATTCAACGCATGGGCACTCTCTGCTGATCTATATCGTATGGTTGTTATCCAATCATAACCAGTCATATGACCATTCTGACATGTCAATTCAGAGACACTGATAACAGCGTGACTTAGGCGAGGTGTTTGCATCCGAAGTGCACGATGTTCCTTATAAGTTCAGTGAGGTCAACCACAAACTTATGGCTGCGAGAACCCCTATGCATGTTGGGTCCCCAAGATCACAAAGCAATTGAACATTTATGGAACTGGTTAGAAGGTATCAACTCAATTTGACAGGCTTACTAGTAATGTGAAACTAGACATGCATTTGACTCGTTAACCAGCTGAATGAACGCAAGTCACGATGAAATGACAGTGACTGCCTTTAGTGATAGAAAGTGCAGCGTTATAGGAAAAACGTATCTCTGGATTTATTTCAGTACAAACGTATTGACTGCTTCTGACCTGTTTTTCTGTTTTATTAGGAACTTGAAACGTTCAGATTGCAGAAAACGTGAATCGCAAAATAATAAGCATAAGTTGTCTGGTTAGGTGGAGGATTTTTTGTTTGTGTACATTGTACTCAGGGCCAGCCACTTTCGTTTCACGATTTAAATAGCCAGACTAACGTTGTAGATCCTCCAAGCACGGGCAAAGTGACTTGTCCCACGTGTAACTGCATTCCGTGACATTGGCGTAGTTCCTGTACAACATGACCAAAACATGTCTGGATGTTACATTCCACTTCCAACACCGTTCGGTGGTGATGATGGTCATATTCTATAATTCTTTTGCAGGTTGTTGTTCTGTGATGTGTAGGAAGAGGTCGAAATGTGCTAAAAATCGAAAGTAAATTTTGTTTGGTTTTGTAGCACTGTTTCTTAGTTTAGCCACAATTGATGGACGATGCTATAGTCGAGGTCCGAACGTGTTTACCGACTGTTCGCAAGTTGTTCTCAAGATGTTCTAAACATATTCCAAATTATTCTCTCGCTTCACTTACAGTTAATTTACTACAGAAATGCACCCTATCCCGTTGTAATGTGAACATAGTATCAGAGTATTTCGAACGATACTTTGATTGCTTACTGTTAGATAGCTTTTAATATTTATTTTGTTTCGGCCGTTTGATAATATTTGTGTATGTGTAACTTTTTTGCATGCGCGTTCATCTGTGGACTAAAATAACCATTAAGGAAAATATACATCATCCAGGTGTCCTAAGTTCATTTCTCAGGCTCATGATATGTTGTGCCGTCCCTAGTCGGGGGTCCGATGCATACTGCTATCAAATGACGCAGGCACTATTCGAACACTGTTTGAGCCGAGATTCGACACAGCTTATACGATGTAGGTCTGCATGTTAAACTACTCGGTTTGTCGATTCTAAATGGTCTTCTGTCGGACGTGTTTCTGGAGCAACCACGTCCAGGAGAATGCACATGACCATCAAACTTCCTATAGCGATCGACATACTCTCACAGGCCTCATTCATTTCCCCTTCGTTTTCCCGCTATCCGACTGTCTACCAGTGCACATTTCGGCCGCATAGCAAACCAGTTTGTACTTTTAGGTGACGGTGGCTCAACTACCAGTTTCTCACGTGTCGATTTTATGTGAATATTTCCGTACCGGTTTGGAATGGTTGATAATGCCCTCAGCTCGGGCAGTCGGTGTTCGACGCGTGCGAATGAGCAGAACGAGTCATGGGAACGTGATAGTGTAATGGCGACAAACGTGATCCAACTGGAGTGGGTTGCGTTTACGTGGGGTTAGATACTCATATCTGGACTGCACATGATTACTACTGGAAACCATTCGGACCATATTTTTGTTCAAGAGTTGTGTATTTGTCTACACCTAATATGATGCATTGGAATCAACTTCTACAAGAAATACTCATAGGTGGTAGGGAAATGGTTGACCTAAATTGAGCAATATTCATAAGCGATCGTAGCTTTGAAATTTCCAACGATTTCTCGGTCATCTTGTCCTGAAAAGAAGCACTACACTCTAGTTTCGCCCTTATCAGAGCTCGTCACATTGTAACATACAAGCCGGCCGTTTCTCCTCCGGTTGTCCGTTACACTTGCGGACCAACTTTGGGACAAAGTGAAGACACCGGGCGACAGCGTTCTTCCGAAGTAAACGTCCCAGCAACAGTTCTCTAAAAGGAAACAACACAAACAAGCATGAGCCAAAGGTCCAATGAGCCTTGAAAACGACTTACGTAAACGAAAACGGCGTCAACAACACAGCAGCACGCTCTGTCACATAATTCAAATTCAACTCGTGCGCGCTTGTTGGTTTTGACCACACGTTACAACACCCATACCATGGCCGTCTGCGAGCATTCGAAAGCTGCAATAAATGTTGAACTATGTTCAACTTGTGGTGAGTATTCTGTTAACTTCAATCGAATTATCTCCGGGTTTTGAGCGGCACCGTGACTACTGGCACCTAGGAGGGATTTTAGGTAATATAGATTGGAGACCACTCATAACTGGTCGCTTACGAAGGTTGTGATCATTTTCAATTGTTCTCCGAGTTGGATCGTCAAACTCTCCCCATCACTTAGGAGTGATCACGTAATCTTTGTAGAAGCTGATTCCAATATATCATTTCGGGTTCACACTGTTGAGATGAAACTTGTCGCTTATATGGAGTGCCTTATCGAGGCCCCCAAAAATGGGCCGGGCGGGTCCCAGCAACTATTTTGTACTGGCCGGGTATGCACATCTAAGACCAGAGAAAACGCACCTTCTCCAATTATGAAAACGTGGTCGGAGGTAACATCCTGCTTGTGCCAGTGATATGCTCTACTGTCGAGCTATGGCGAGGGCGAAACGGGAGCCCAAGGGAACAGACCGGAAAAAACTCGAGCGTGAAATCTGCCTTCAGTGATGTTTCATCTACATCTTTCTTTTCTCTTTTTATAATTAAATGTGACCAGAAATCGGCTGTTGAGTCAACCGCGACCAATCGCTTTGAAAATGATTAATATGGTCATCGTTTGATGAGGGGGGAAATGCTCACGTTACTCAACCTTCACCCCTGACTGCCAAGCAATCGACCGCATCCAATACTAGATGGCAAAAGAAGCTGCGCTAAGCCTGCTAAACACGTCGGCCAAGGACCACGCGAACAAAAACGACATCCACAACCTACCTGCCCCAATTTCGAGTCTGACTCACTTGCCCTCTGGTTAACGCGTGCCACATTCACACACATGTACACACATGTACACACTAGTCTGTCTACCTCTCCAAATTTTTCATTGGGTAAGGAATCGCTATCTATCGATTGAGGTGGAGCGCAGCCACACAAAATGTCTAACGTATCTGCTGTCTGCCTCACTTTGTCTGCCCGTCAGTCGGCATCCAGCTCGCTAGGCCAACCGACTGTTGGTTCGTTCCTTCCCTCGCTCAAGACGAGGAACTGTCAACCGTGCCGCGGAGACACTTGTACACACGCACGAGTGCGCGCACGCGTGCACGACCACTCTGCACTGATTACTGATCGGGCTGTGACGCCCTGACAACTGCGACCACTACTGTCCGTCCGGAATTTGGAGATCGCAAGCCCAACTTCAAACAATCGGGGTAAGCCTTTAGCTCTTTATTGGCATTTTCGACTTGTCTGTTTGGTCCACCATTACGCTCATATGACACTGGCAGCTGGAGCGGTTGTTAACGTCACGTGATGCTCATCTCCGAACCGTCAGTCTGAGGCTGTTGTGAAGGTGTTGGCTATATTCAGTATCGGCGATTCGCGTACTGAGTGTTATCGGCCTTTCATTGTCTTCCGTTAAAGTCCTGTCGACTCCAGGTGGGCAGCACCAGCTTTGGAGGTGAGCAACAGGTGATGCTAATATCGGTTTTGAACTTGTGTTCTTAGCCATTGCTGTCGGTTTAAACTATGTTAATCTCAGTCTGTGAACTACGTTATGCAGCCAGTGGACCCTCTGCGTTTGGTTCATTACAACGGCTAGTAGTGGTGTGATATCATGGTTCATGTGCCGTTAGTCAGAAAATCTGCTCCGTTGAGGCAGACAATTAGGTCGATCACACCTGTTGTCCTCGTATGTGTTCTTTTGGCCATGTCACGTGATTTTGGATCACGTCATTTTGCGCCTCCTTATCAAAGGTCAATGTAATTGATTGATATGATTGGTCATGTTAGACACCAGTTGATCCGAAGCCATTTGTGTGCACGGATAGAAACGATTGGCTGACTAACTTGTCAAATCACATCGTACTAATTGGAAAACGCTTGTCTTCAATAATGATGATGTGGATAACTAAGATGATGTTCCATCAGTATATATCAAGTTACGGCATTGTTAGATTGTTGTCACGACCCACAGTAAATCGGTGGATATCAAGCTGTGTTGACACTGGAAAGGATGCAAGTACTAGCGATAAAAAGAAGCATAGTAGTTCAGCTATGCCCACAGAGTTCATCCGAAGTATTAAAAAAAGAAACTTGAACAAGTCCCGGTGTTATCTTCAAACTAACTACATTACGTGTGAAAATCGTTGTTGAACAATATTGGGTAATTTCTAGTACAGTGCGAATCAATGATCAATTTGGGTTGCTGCATTTGTTACAGTGACGAATATTTGAACAAGAGGCTTCTGTACGAGCAGGTTCGAACTTCACAGCCGCTTTAACTGTCATCTACCGCCGCGGCATACGAATATCCTCGCCGATTATTATTCAGCCGAGTTACCCTGCTCCAAAGGAATAAGCAAAAGAACAAATGCAAAATAAGATAGAACTACTGAGCTGAAAACGTGCGACTGGATTAGAGACATTAATTCTGTCCTCCCGGAGTATATCGGCACAGTAAATTTGTCTCTGTTGAATAGGCTACGTCATCAGAATTAGGTTATTGCCCACCAATGAACATCAGCTATTCGGTATTGCTAATCTCAGATGGATATTTTATAACACATCGTAAATTGAGGTGATTTCATTCAACAGCAAAATTTTCGCTCACCCTATCCTTTATGTGCCTTATCGCGATTCGTGAAGGCCTCAACATTTTGGTGTCTCGATGTCTTCACTTACCCGCTCGAAACCTACGGATCATGTTATTCCTCATCATTTGCGAGACTGGTCCGTCGCTGATCGAAAGTTAACCTCTCAGACAGCTCAGAGTATATCACTGCTTCCATTTGACCGTGAGACAGAATGCATCTCACGCGATTACTTGCCTGTCATGTTTCGTATCGAATACTCAAGATGAAGCACAACCGGATTTAAGCCAGTGTTACAGGACGAATACTCACCTTGATGCCATGCCATGTGATTGACCTTGAACACAAGCTTTCAGGCCCATTAATGAGGAGGCTCGACTTAGTAGTGCACCATGACTGATCAAGCATACACTATTTGCGGACAAAACTATTGGGTCGAATTGGTTTTCAGGGGGGGAGACTTGATCAACGCCAATTCCGACTGTGTAAACAGAGACGAATTTTTTGGCAGGCCTGGGTGATTCGTGGGCTAAATGATGACAGGGTGTTGAAAGCTGGACGGAAGAATCTGATGCAGTTGGTGTCCGTATTTCTGCCACTAAACCATTCCGAGTTTATTAAACTATCCCGGCTGGTTTTGCGAGGATTTGACTGAAACGAACGGGCCAGGAATTTCGCACAAATTTAACGGTCAGTGAGGGCTGACAATCCGTTGACGTGATACTAGGAATTTGCCACTTTTTCGTATTGATCAGTGTATGTGTTGGATCCCACGAACAATTAGCTTGAACCCCTTTGTTTGACAGTTTGTTGGGAACCGTCTAATGTTTGGATGCTTGTCCCGCAAATAGGTTGGCTAAACGCAGACACTAACAGCGTTTCTCTCCTTTCACGTGATTAGTCCAGTTGTCTCATGATGGATTTTTTGCAGAGTATTTTCACCCAAATTTGATTAAGCTAACCCAATTTCGTGTAACGTGACAGTCGATTCCCGATGATGTGACAGGTTTTCACACCAGCCTCAGCTTATCGAACGTTGTTGTCCTCCATTTGAATGTTGGTACAACCAGAAATAGCCGACGTTCAATTACACTGTTAACGCAGATGAACCACGGTCAGTTCGTTTGTATCCAAACGTGATTCTATTCTTTCGCGTTGGTTTGCTTACACGGGCTCAACTTCCAGGTTCTATTAACAGCGGCAGTAGTTCGTAATGAACAAAACGCACATTCACATTGCGACGGCCTAATCTTTGCCACAACCCACTAGTAAATTAGTCCGTCGATCTCGATCACAGATTCCCACCAATCACTTTTCAGTCAAAAGGGGGTATCAAAGAAAAGCGTTGCGTAGAAAAGGTTGGTTGTGCAAATCAGCTTGCCCTAGAGGAAGATCGATTAACATCACTTTACTTACGCTGACAAATTCGGAATAAGTTACAGAAAGGTGCAAAAATGTATAAATCAAGGAGGTCAGGTTGAGTAGGCAGTAAATGAGTGAATGCACATTTACTTGTGTATTGCTATCGATTACACACCACACGGGTACGGAATCGAACTCCGTAACCGCTGCTGTCTGGGTCTAGACAGCTTGGCTCTATTCAGCTAACTTCGAGACACCTTACGTGATAACAAGTAGGAATAAAATATCCGTTCTCCAATCTAACACCGCGATCATAGATTCTCGCTAGTCTCAATAGAACTACGGGACAGTGTTTTCGAATACGAGTGAGTATTAGGAACATTTGATAGTTCTGAGGTAAGGTAGCTAAATGTTTATCTCACTGTGACATCTGTGATAAGATGTACTCAGCTCCAATTTACCCATCGTTTATCGGCAAGTGGCACAAGAAAACTTTAATAATAACTCTATTCTCATCGTATTCTCTTTGTATACTGCGGTAATTCCTAACGCAGCTAGTTTAAGTTGAACGTCACCCACAATTGATCGCAGCTACTGCATTCCCATAGACTTTCCCGTCGGCCCCTTTTGAAAACAAGCACTAGACTCGAATTTCGCTCTCATTAGAGCTCGTCAGCAGTGCATATCCTCGCAACGGCCGGCACTAGAACTCTGGCCACACTTTCATGTGACAACCGTGTTGACCACTGCGCCATTGACATCACATTAGGCACGACCGAATTATCATATGTGAATGCTCAACCACTTTCGCTTGTGAGTAGTGATCAGTTAGTTCACCCTTTACTCTGACAGTAAGTGGCAGTCTGAAAACCTTATTGTTCCAGTTAATTTCATCAACTTTTCAGACTAAAGCTATTGACGCTGCAACCGACACTCGATACACATAACGGACATGACTATAAACAAAGTGGTTCACAAAAATCCGTGCAGCCTATTTTCGAGCTCTATTTGAGAACACGGATCCAGTCAGTAGAAAGACGGCGAAGTCCGTTTTTACTTCATGTTCCCAACTCCGGGTGTGTGATATAAACAGGTCGGGTGATTGTGACTATGTAAATCGAGTTAACTGCCTTCTCGGACAGACATCGAGAATAAGCTGTTTCGTTTTATCGACCATCCTGTATAGTGAAAGCGAAGATTAGTAAGTAACATAAAACCACAAACCTTTCTTCACCTGAGGATTCAAGGTTTAAGCCTTATGGCGAGATATTTTCGTCAGTAAAACCATTGTGACATTAGCGCTAACGGGAAATCTATACCCTTAGAACCACCAGACGAATTATGCATGACTACCGTTGAAAATGATGGTTCCTTCAAAAGACATTCACCTTTTGCTATGGGATTGCGCTAAGCCAACGGTAAGGGTTCCTTCTATCTGCTCTATGCTTCACAAGCTGTTTCACAAAAGTGATCTTTTAATTAACGATTTTCACAATGAAAATTTCTGGGACCTATGTTCCTTGTTCTATGATGAGCCCAACCATGTTTCAACCATGAGACCAACCACCTGTCCTACGTAGATCTCGCTAATAGTTTCGGTCGGGATGCTAATTCATCGCTACAATGTGGTCGTTATGCTACCACGGCGCTCTCGACAGTCGAGTCAGACTGACAAGGTTTAATGCATGAACGTTGTATGGGAAACTGCGATCGTGTTCCGAGAAGGAAAATCAACACACCGGATTTCATCGACCATCTAAGACCTTGGATCTAGGTCATGTGAACAATGGTAGGGAGATGGACGTCTCGATATTCGAAGAGCGGCGGTTTTCTGTGTTTTAATGCAGGAGGGATAGCATTGACAGCAATGAACTGTTATCACTAATTAGTTCACGATGTTTGTCATATTCATTATGATTGGCGCATTTCTTATGTAAAACATCAGCTCATAGGATAGAAAACCCTTAAATCACTATACTCGGTTGTGGATATTACGCTAGTTATACAGAACAATCAGTGAGGCCCCATTGCGATACTCCTTTGCAGTGACATTTCTGTTTAATGTTGCAAATTCACTTTCGTTCATTCAGAGGGCTCCATATGCATAGTGTGAATAATACGTCAATTATCTTTTACGGAGCAGGTCAAATGAGCATGGAAAACTGTTGTGGCAACTTCCAAAATTCCATGGTCATCTTTTTCGGAATGACTGTATTGAAATCAAACATCTTGACGACAATACTAGAACACATGAATGATCAACTACTTCATCGACACATCCGAACTAAAACAAATACACTGAGTTGTGACTGGCAGTTCAGTAAGTACAACTTCAATTTCATGGACAGACAATCCGCAAACCACATGAGGAAAGAGAGAACAAATAAAAAACGAGACAAAACGCTGAAATTAGTGCTGGTGCTTTGGAATTTTCGGCCGGTGCGATAGGTTTAGAGGCTGAAAAGCTGTGTAAACTCGTCTAACATCAGCTTCATAGCACTATGTGAAAGGATACACACTTATGTATGCCAGTTTGATCGGCTCATAATGGATTAAATCCAACAGAAAGACTACGTTAATTCCTAAGCGGTTTATAATCAAACGTATTCCGGTAACCCTTTTATCCTGACTGTTTGACTTTTTAAGATCGAACTATCACTCAATTTTGTATGAACCAGCAAAAGCCTTCATCTAGTTATGATAGCGCAGTCACGGAGAAGCTTTTTCTTTTTCTCAAGTATGTATATGGTAAGTAAGTAAGTAACCTAGTAAGTGCGGTTTGAAGCGATATTGGAGTAGGTTTGAGAATTTTCGGAAGTAAGCTCTACAGGGTTTGGAGGCAGTTTGGGAACTCTGTCGATCCTTGTACGGTCTTTCTGTTCTTGTTCACTAATCCTCAACTTCACCGTCTGGAAGGACTCATGTTTATGACGGTTGTTTGCCTACTGAGGGCAAAAGCTACTGGAAACTGAATTGCCCATTTGTATGACCCCGTTCCGACCACATGGACAGTGCACAGTATTGTTGCTGCTTCAGCAATACCACAACTTGATACAGAACTATTCGTAAGAATGCTCGGCTTCGCTGTCAGTACCTATTGCAGTTATCACAACAATGTGACTGCGTGACAGATGTCAAAGTAGGTATTTTAATTCACCGCTTCATTAGCGAATATGTCATCCATTTTCTCACTAGTACATTGACATTTGCCCTACGTTACGTGTAACTCAGGCCTACTCAATGGATTGATTATAAAAAGTTATTTCCCATGACTTATGGTTATGGACTATCATTTGGAAGACATTCACGGAGTGTCCGTTTTCGATTATCTATGTCCACGAAACGTTAGAGGCGTGTGGGGGGAATACCGTGCCAGTAGCAATGAAGTTCACTGCCGTGTCTTCGGAATTGACAGACTCTGTCTACCACTGGGCGTAATGATCTAATCTCACTGTCACCATCTCATGCATATATCACGAATGCCAACTCACCGCTTTTCACACCCTGCTTTGTTTGAGTGGTGGATTAGACTACAGACAGTTGGTTACTGATCAGCGTAGGACGGGTTCAGGGCATGAAGGCACGGGCATTAAAGCCTATTTAAATATGGTGTTCCAGGTCTCTTGGTTGGAGTCAAAAGGACAATGTACATCTTTCGTTGAGGACAGTGTCCGATATGGTGAAGAATAGAGGTCAAGGCGCTTTTGCTGCGAATCTCTGTGTGCACAGATGTAATGCCTATTTCTTTTCTCCATGTTTATGACTATTACCTCGCATAGTCCTCCGTTTTTCCTGTTTGTTATGGCATGTCCACCACTTTACCTAGCTCCTTATCGTGTATTACATACATCATCTGGTCCATTTCCCTCTCAAAATCAAAACTAGGCTGTTTGGGTTTCATTGATCTGTCGTTGGTGAACGTGGTTTGTGTTGGATATTCCATCTATCCTATGGTCAAGTGAAACAAAATCAGGACTGAGCGCAGTGGTGATTGGTATAAAACATATGAGTAGCGCATCTTCCACACCACGATGCCAGTAATACTAGGTCCATGTTGCATTTCACTTTAACACGGCCGAGTGGTCCGCAAGAGACCTGGCTGGACAGGTTGGGTCCGTTAGCCTGGTAGCGTAGGAGAGAGAAAATTCGCACTAGTCAACAGCGAGTACGTTGAACAAATAGAAGCTCTCGCAGCCGACAACAGTACTCGTAGCGCCAGTTAAATGGGCTCACGGCAGCGTGGAGATATGAGGCGGCTAATAGGTAATCCTTGTAGAAATCTGGGACAGTCTAAGACCCGTTTTAACACCAATGTGGAACCTCTTTGGGCCAGTTTAAAACACATCAGGAGAGTTAAGAACATGACTCTGAGCTCCGTGCTGCTCGGATCTCTCAACCGTTTAACCTAGGTTTGTTCGCGATGTGTTTTTTTGGGTGTGCATCTTCCTGGCGCAACACAGTATACTGATGCCAAGTACGATACAGCTTCCATCTGCATCCGGTTATCTACCCAAATCTGTTTTTCGAACATTTTTGATCTCGAGCATAAGACTGACAGAGACATCCAAGTATTGTAATGCTCTTCATAATTTGTGATAGACCACTGTGTGTGCGCCTATCAGTAGTGGACACACACCATCTCCACGGTTGTATGGCCGGCTCATGGCTTCAATGTGTTCCTCTCAATCGCTTGCTCTGCATGGGTATCATCTTTCCGATCGGTCGCGATAGAAAACGTTGCAAGATCTACTACTCCCGGCGATACCGACCCGAATTACATTGTTACAAATTGTCCCCTTCGCTCAGTACGATTTGAGTCCTGATCATCCGGTATTACGAACGCAGTGGAGCGAGGACGGAAGTGATTTCGCACGAACGTGTGTGCTCCGTTTTACCGTTTGGTGAGTGCTAACAGAACTATTCTCAAGTGACAGAAGAATTCGACACTGTAACGATTTATTTTCGTTCCTCCGAATGCGAAGACGATCGTAGTGAACAAAGCTCGTTAGTGTGCATTTCTGATTTTTCATCAGCTTTGGGATAAATAAAAATATACCTACTTCTCTATCGAGTTACTTTCAGCGTGTTCAAAGAAGCCCTATTGTGTAACATAATTGTAACACACAGCTAATGTATTACGAATCAACCAACATACTCAGAAGTTCACTGATTCATGTTACAGATTTGCATTTCCTTGAGCACGTCGGTGATTAATCGGGTGCATTCGAGAGTGGTTTTTATAGAGCATGATCCGTTATTTTGATTGGTTACGGTTCTTCACATTCCCTGGAGGTGTCGATCGCGCACACTGCCACCTTGGTTGAACCGTTACACGCACCGCTAAACGGTCATCGCAATGCTCCGTCTATTCATCATGTCCTCCACTAATTTCATCCATCATTTTAGACTAACTCTGTTAGCATTCACTAAACAGTAAACGTAACTGCTTTCGTCCGTATGTGGACATCATCACTGGTGTTGGTTCATAATGTTTGCTTGAATGTTTTTGACGTAGCATTGGTCTCCTCACATTTGCAAATGATGTCTTACGAGTTCCTCACTCATTTCTTGTCTATCCTACTGTTGAGAAATGCTATTGGTGATAGTTCGGTATTTCATTTGTATTCGTAGTAGTATCTACAAATGGATATTCTGACATACCCTGAATATCTTGTGACAATTCTTCGACAACGAGTGAGCATGTTTTCAATTAACTTCTACTTCATTCCTTCGGTTTTATAGTTATCTAATGTTCACTCAAATCTCCTTCACATTTTATAATGATGTGGTCGGTCATTCGTGAGTGACCTTGATGATTTTGTTTGCATTAATTACCGTGCTCTTTCCTTACTGTTCTATAATAGCGACAAAATGCACCTACGGAAGTGCCACATTTTTTCAGCACTCTGATGTCTTTTGTCACACTCTTGCTGTCTCGAAAAGTTGTTCAAAAACTAACCATTTATTTGTCATCATCAATCTGAAGTCAGTCATAAAGCACCTGCTCTCACCAAGAAGCCTATATCGATTAGTAAATGACTCCTGTCAGTTTTGAGCGATGACTGATCAGTAATTCCTAGATTATTGATTATTCGTGTTTGAAGCACCATGGTCACACACAATCTTGCCACACTAATTACGTGATGTGTGATAGGGCGTTTGACTGTCAACTGAATGTAGAAGTTAAACGATAACGGTAAACTGTTTCCGATTAGATAGAATGGATAGAATGCGCTACCTTCCCAGGGGACTCCATGCGGTTGTTAACCAACTCGTGTTTTGAGAAGCCCTAGGTGTACGTTCGCTCGTTCATATCACAGGACTGTACAGTATACGAGGGTTTGATCACGCATTCTGTATGTTAACGGATTACTCACAAGATCGGCTTTTATTCACGAGACCATCAATAACCGGACCGAAACACGAGTTGAACAAACGATGACGTGATGACCTGTTGTTAATACTTTGACTGCCCCGTTGAGTAAACTCGATGAGCATCGCCTGCCAAATCAGCGATTCTGTCTGGTATTAGTATGCTTGCTGTCAGTCTGTTTCTGCTTCACAGCACAGTCTTTTGAACCGTGAGCTTCGATTAGGAGTCTCAGTAAATTTCCCATCTGTGTGCACACAAGAAGTTTTCAAATGCACAAAAAACCGACATGCCAATATGTCGATGCCAACAGTGTGTGATGGTTTTCGGCAAACGTTTTCGTATAAACTCCAGTTTATTTTCACGGGAAATCTTCCGAAATTTCCTTTTTATTGTTTTAGTAAACAGTGACTCGAATCATGAGACCATCTGGTCAGGCCCAAGATTTTACTCACGTTTATAAATTGAACGTACAGTTGTCATTTGTAGATCATTCGTTCTCTTCCGTGGTCTATAAGGAATACATGATCTAAAGCGGTACTGTTGAATAGTTGATCTACGTGTTTCCCATTGACTGCTGGTCACCAAATTGACTGTCACATTTCCACTCGTCTTGAATAGACTTGTTTCAATTTAGACAGTCCGGTAGTATCCATAGGCCGCCCATGCCTCCCTGTATGATTTGGCGGCAGATAACATTAGCAAAAGACTCCGCATAACTTTAGCTGTCTTCCTCTCACAATGTAACCACAGTCTGTCGTTAACATATGACATGATAAAGACACACAGGATTTCAAGTAAACACATGTTCACACAACAGGAGCGTCTCTGGCATGACCCCGCACCATTTCCCATAGTCCATCTACCGACATGTTAGAATCGATTCTTGAACCTGAGCCAGAAAGTCTGAACAACAAAGCCATCTGTCTCGCGTTTCCGGTCTGACCCAAATCGTGTGAAAAGTGTACGGTACAACAACCACTGAATTAGCATTCCCATATCGCGTGTGTGCCACTGAAGTGTATCACAAACTGGACACACTTATTGGCACGCTGTTTTTCTACACGGCAAACGAGCTATGAAACTGTGTAGGTACGCATGCGGTGTTTCAACTCTCAGACGCGGTCAGTGTTATCAAAACACGGACGATTGAAAACATACCGTCGTAGAACATTGTCCGCATGGATAGATTTAAGGGCTGGCGAAGCAGTGATAAGTTCGGAGAAACCACAGTGTCCGAATGTCCATTTTCCTGGTCCATGCAATGACCACACTCAGAATATCCACTCTTCTATCCACTCTTCTAGAGCGACCAATTTTTTTGTCCCCATGAAACGGTCGTTGGATGGAGAGAACACTTCAGATGTACATGGATTACATCGATTACCAAATATAGGGTCATCATTTCGAGCCCTAGACACATCAGTCCCTCAAGACAAGGTTTGGACTGGCTGACAGCCGTAGCGTGAAGTAGGATTTGACATGACGACAGTTAAATTGCGGTATAACGCTGAAAACTTGATTTAAACGGAGTTTGACGATACAGACAGAGGTGAAATATCTCCCTTTCAAAAAAGACAAACACTCCAGACAGTCATGTTGTTCAAAAATTAGGGCTATCGCACAGTCTGCTCCATAGTAACTTCAGAATGTATTGATAACATGACTTAGTATTCACGTTTTTGGGCTTATACGGGGTCGTATTGTCATTTGGGTGGTAGCCACATTGGGCGCTAATCACATGCTCTTTGATGAGTCCCGTACATGAGTGACTTGATTGTTCTTAACGACTCTTCAGCAACTGACAGTCGGTCCTGACTAGGTTGTTTTGGTCTGATGGAAGACATGATGGCTATCCAGGTGGTGAAACTCAGTGACTTCGAAGTTAGACAGAAAGACTGTACAAGAACAAATTAGCTGGTTCGAAGGGCATTGTACCATGCACAAACTTTTGGAGTGTAACCATTAGAGAATAACTAGATTAGAGAACCAACTGCTTCTAGGGGCTACAACAACCAATCCATCCGCCTCAGGACTTGTGCTGCACTGGCTATGCTAGTTTTCATTTTTGTGTCCACCTTGCAACAACGTTTGAAAAGCGGCTGTTTAAGATCTCCTCATCCAGAATGTATTCTACTTTCAACTGAAACCTATATGAAAATCATTTTGGCTTGGATCCTGAGTTCCTAGGCGTAGTGAAGCTAGGTTGTTTTGGTTGGCTAATCGAAGCTCATCATGTTACGTCACGTTGAAAGCTCAGAAAATCTCATGCATGATGACGGCGGATTGAAACATGCATGGAGAACTGTCTGAATGACCTGGAGAAGCGAATCGGAATAAGGGTATCACTGAAGATAGTAGTAACATTTTATCGTGGGATGGATGCAAATCCATGTACTTTGCGTTACAAGCCGAAACGATTACACAGTTGGTAACGTTTTTTTCGAACTCCTCTTTCAACAGGCTGAGCACGACCACTTTTCTGTGTTTATGATTTCAAAGCTGCAGGTGAAAATAGTTTTTATTAGTTTCGAATGTCGATAACCATATGTCGTCCTTGGATGCTCCCTGGTTACTTTTTGTCTTCTATATCACAAAGCGTTTGCCCAGGTGTAACGTACTAGTTCATATCACGGGTGTTAAGTATTTTTAGGTTGTCCAAACTTAGTTGCAGGATTCGTGCTAATCTAGGGTCTAACCCGCAATCGTGTGGATGGTTGTCTGAATCGTTACCACGGGGCTATCTCGAATTCGTTTGCACACATCGTTTGAAGACCGCAGACCTGCAGTTCCGATCCGGGAACTTTCCGTTATATACTCATTACTTTCTCAGTCTTCAACTTGATGAGAGAATACGGTATTCGAGTCTTTCAATACTGCACAGTTTTATTCACACTGAACGGAGAGAAATGTCTATTTGTTTCAGTAGTCTCTGCTTTCTTTCTCTTCATTTAGTTGTTCGGTTGATTCTCGGATTTTCATCCCTGTGTCGCATTAAAAAGAAAACGAAAGTTCTCCCCCGATTGGCACTTATCAGTTCGAGCAACTGAATTCTTCAATCGTGGAGTGTCTAACAGACTCCCGTGTTCTCGTTGATTCTGTTGGTTGCAACGGTTTTGCCTGCATCGTGGACGGATTACACGACACACCGCCGTTGGTTCTACCCGAAGGTATCTCGTCCTCGTTGGAGGAGAGTCACAACAATTCGGAGAAAACCGGAGGCAGCAGCGAAGAGGAAGTACACGCTTGCGAAGAGCATCAGTCCGAGTTGCCAATCACATTCCATACTGATTCCGATTTTCCAGTCCCCCCTGCTCCAAATCCGGATATTGAACTGACCGAACCTGAGGTAGCTGTCTGTTCAGAAGCGGATACTTTTGCAACGATCGAACCGACTCACTCGTCGAAAGAATTGACAGACGAGGCTCCTGCTATAACCGAAGAGTTGCCTCTCGACCAGCCGTCAGGAGAACAGGCGAAAGATTTTTGCTTTGTGGAGCATTCTGGTCTACCGAAAGACCCTAGTGTGAATAGTTTGGAACGGGAAAGCGGGGAGCTTGAGACGGATTTTGGACTTCAAACGAGCGTAGAGCCTTTAGTTTCTGATAACGGCCACCTAAGTGAAGAAAGTTGTGGCTCCTTCCAGTTTATAAAATCGGAGCCCGAAGAGGTATTTGAGCAGCAAGGTTTTGCACCGTCTACACCTGATTCCGCCGCAATCCCATCTGAGTCACAACTAATAACAGTTTCGGTGCCAAACGTAGACCAACCAGAACAAACTCCCACTGAATCACCTAAAGAACTCGTGGACTTAGAATACTGTGGTCCAGTGGAAGTAGCTGAAACACCATCTTACAGTCATATAACTCAACCGATCGAATCCCATTCACCTAGTGAACTGAGTTATCAGTCCGAAACATCGATTGAAGGGCGCTCGAAGCCACTGGTCACATTGGACAAACCTTTGGAACCGGGGTTTGAATCTTCGTTACGTGTGCTCGGTGCAGTCCCGTACGACGCGTCAATGAGCACTACTGTAGGTGTCTCAGAAATCATGTCTGATCCGGTCACTCATGATCAGATAAATCGAAGTTCTGTTCACACGGAGGAGTTTTCTGAGGCAAACGGGGTAGAACCGGACTATCGTACCAGTTATGATGGAGGAAGCAGTTACCATGATGACGTTCCAGTCGAAGACGGTGATGTAGATTCGGACAGAGAATTGGGAGTACAAAAAGGTTTGAAAGGTAAATTTTTTACTTTAACTATATTAACGAATATATCACCGTAGCGGAAACAGAACAATCTTCGATAGAAGTGGGCATTGTGGATGAAATTCCTAAACCATCTTTCCAGAAAATTTGTGAGGATTTAGACAGAAAAAAGTAAGTCCCTGACTCTCATTCTTGTACTTAATTTTTGTGGCTTCTACAATTTGTCATGTTCATGTGTAAAAATGTTATGTATAAGACGTGTGAGTCATAGATCGGAGTGCCAGTTTAATTGACTAAAGCCTAAATTTTTATCTGGAGACTACGAAGGTCACGCGTCTGTTAACCCAATATTCACCACACGTGCGTGAAACAGCGAATTGTTATTTCGTAAAAGCGTAAACAGTTGGTTCAACAAAACAGTCACTGTCTTTCTCTAGCTATTACACTACAGCTCTCTCTTTGGCCGTCTATGGCTTACCGACAATCTAGTAGGCATCAATCGATGGGGTAGAGATGTTTTGCACACAGCTAATCCTACTGACTAGCAGTCAGCGGCTTTCTATTTCTGTCTGCTTTACAAGAGTGATATTTGGCTCACCATATACGACATGTCCACAGGTTTTCCCGTCTTAGTGTGGTCCTCTTGACCTTGTTTTGATAGTTTCTCATTCTTAGCCAACGTTGACTATCCAGTAAGCTCGCGTGGCGCGCACATGCATTGCGTTCGCTCTGTATCGTAGACGGATTTATCAGAACACACAATCCGAGCAGAATGTCCTGAAACATCCGCTGTAGAATGTGAAAGCGCACCTATAACCTTACCCTCGTGTTCAACCAGCCTGTCTGGCCCTGTGCGATGATGGGAATTTTTCGTTGGACAATAGAACAGCGACAAGGTTTATGTGCGTCGGAGTGGATTCTAAGCTCTAGGTGGTCCACGTAATCGTCGAGACGTTGGGTTTTATTTATCCTGTTCGCCAAGACGGCAAGTCGACATACTCCAAGATGCAAGCATTACGTTTGTCTGGTGCGTCTTCCTCTATGACAGGTTTCAGTTTGTTCTGTCGATGCATCCGTTATCGTAACTGCAGGTGAACTGGTAGGCGACGTGAGAGACAGATTTTCCGAGGAAGAACGATCAGAGCGACGGAGATTAATCTTGCGGATGGAAAGCGGCAAACACAATTCCGTCGTGTTATAAACGTGATCAACTTTTGGCTTATATCGTTAGCACTATGGTTTCCAGTATACTAAAGACTGTTGGCAGAAGGTGTTGACACAGTCAGTCTGACTACCATGACATTGAACCCGTCTACCACACTCAGATAGTGCCTATGTGATGTACTGTCTGTTTACGTACTAGCCCCTAACTGAGAATGATGAACAATTGCTGAAAAGCTATTACGGAGAGCCACAGGTGCTGATCATAAGCCACAGTAAGACCGGAACACCCTTATTACGTTGCTAACTGAGGGCAGATTGTGTTGTGCACCGACTGATTTTTACCCCAACAAACGAAAGTTGGATTAGTTGGCAAATCATTTTTGGCTCACCTGCTGCTTGGTCGCGGTAACCACTACGAGTCCAGGACTACTCAGTGGTACAGATTCCGGTCACCAACCATACAATTGACAGTTCGAGCTATAAGTACCTCAACTGTATCAGGTGCCTAATGCTGAATGTCCTGGTAGTGTTCAGTTCGCATACGCTACATTGACTACCACATAGCTACGCATGCGTCTTGGTTCAAAACTGTTTGGTAAATTTTACCAGTTTCTCAACTAACAAACCTAGCCGAAACTTATCGCTGTTCAACTTTTAGGGCTAAACTGGCAGAGTACCGCCTCGTTGCTCAATTCTGTTGGAAACAGTCGGTGTCAGTATACTGGAACTCACAACTCTCAACGTCAGTTCGACCGAGCTGTATCGAACTCATACATAAGTAGCAAGACAACAACGATGCAGTTATGTATCTATGCATCGACCGGGGTGTCGTCATTCAGATCGTCAGTCACGTTCCCAACGTACTACACCACAATCCTATCACACATTCAACAATTTTGTTAACCACACGCCACCTTACTTTATCCATTGTTATTGGTCATTTCAATTTTGGATTTGGACACGACATTATTGGACCTGCCATCATCTCAAAGTTTATTATCGTGCCTCACAAACTTCACGTGCGGTTTTCAGCTCGACCTCGACCGCCGGGAGACAAAGTTGTTGAACACACTGAGGGTAAGGTGTACAGATTGTATGCTGTTCACAGTTGATTAAACACCAAATAATTACATGATACCAGTATCACGGCCACTACCAGTAGCGTTAAATCGGATGGGTTTTCTGTTCACAACGTAACAACTGTTTCGCCCATATAATTAAAAAACCAGCTTTCGATCTTCATAATCCTGAAGTTTGAAAAAGTTGTCTTCCTCGTAGTATGTTTGGGAGCAGAATTTTCCCGTATCCAATACTTATTGTGTTGTTGTATGGTCCGACAGAACGAGACTGGACCTTGGCGCGGTGTGACGGCTTGCGCATCTCGATGACCTATTGGGCTAAACTGGACGATGTGGCCACCACACAGACAGTCATTCATACCAAGCAGATCAGTAGGTAGAGGTCTGACAAACCACAGTCTCCTGGTCCTCCAGATTGAGGGTTGGAAGAAGGCTAGCATCTTTTAACGGAAAAAGTGCCAGCTGTGGTACTCTGTCACCCAACCGCTGCCGTGTGGTACAGACTTTTGAGCCAACTGCTTTGATTGAGAACCCTAATCGTTCCTCTGTTTAAATCTGGGCATACTGACAGTATACCAGCCCGTACAACCATGAATTGTGGCAGTTAAGCATCACTGAGAACCACTGGTGTATTGCTGTCTATGATGTGCGGTTGTAAGTAGCGTGGCTCCCGATATTGCCCACCAGTATAGGCATAGCCAATTTTGTCTGTACAGCATTCGTCATTCGGAATTATTCGCAGACTGGACGCTGTAGCTCAAGTGACTGACACAGCTCAATTTCATATCTATCAGTTTATGTGCTGAAAACCAACGCTGTCATCAGTATGACATCCAGAATTATTTTCAAATTGTGCCGAGGTGATGTGGAGTTCTCGATAACCATGCTGACCACCAAACAACGGTCGCAATTTCGAACATAGTCTACTTGAGATGCTTTTGTTTAGACTGGATCAAACTCATGTAAGACTGATATTATACACAGGGACAAATATCCAGCATTGTGGATGTAATGTTTATTCCGCCTTGAAAGACCTCGTAACTGAAAACCTGCCTTTCGTGCACAAACTGAAAATCTAGTTTTGTTTTTACTTCCTTGTGAAGTATATCGTAATCAGTTGATTTTTTTAATCTGAGGACTGTCTATTACTCCAAATGCCTTCAGTAAGAGCGTTAGTTTTTTCACGGGCATTCGTATTACCAAGTTGTAACTCGATGGAAGTTTTATGTTCAGAATTGCTAGTCATCGTCGATATGATTGTCAAAAAAATGAAATGCCAAGAGAGAACTTTTATGTTCAGTATACCCTCAGGAAGTGGAAACGACTTTCTTCGCTCAACATCAACACCATGGATAACACCTCTAGACTTTTTCGTGTGGTAGAACAAACCCAAAACACTAAGCGGTCGATACTTTTCCTTCTTTCTGATACTTTTTTGATTCAGATGACAGTGACATTCTAGATTTGTCCCAAGTTTGCCCAAGTTTAGCAAAGACGTGTTTATTTCTTAGCATCCTTCGGCATCACGAGTGGCGTTCGACTTCACACCTTCTAGTGTTGTGGTGAAAACCTCTGCTTGGTTAAATCTCTTATAGCATCTTCGTCAAAAACTCCACACAAAATTAGTCAGCAGAAAGGGAACGGATTGACAAGCAGGACAAACTGGCGGAATAAAGAAGGTTAACTATTTTCGGTACTGGTAAATTCAGTACAGCTGAGATTGAACAGAATAAGCCGCATATGATCGCATGGTAAATAGTGAGCTCTAATAGACGTTTGAAAGACGAGGACACAACCAACAGACAGGATTTGACCGTCTATCGTTTTGACCTACATTGTTTATGTGAGCAACCGCTGTCTGGTCAAACCACTTGAAACATCTCCGTCGAGTAAGTCAGGCATAAGGAGACAATATTATCTGAAGATTTCACGGTTTCATCCTAAGCGTGTATTATTTCGGGCCCAATTTGCTTAACCCATGTGAAAAAGTGAGGCAAATTTTATCTTAACAGATGTTCGAATTGCCCACGTTCATTCTGCCTACATAAAAGCATTCGTCTAGACGTGCCGCCATAACCTTCCAAAGGGTGACTACAGTTATAAGACTATACCGTCTTGCGGTAATCCGCTTTGGTTCATCCAATATCCTTTGTCTGTCATGGCAGACTCTATTTTTGGGATAGTTTCAGAGGAAAAAAATAGAATACCGTAAGATCCGGTGACTTTGGGGACCACTCGATCTCTTCCGGTCTACCGATCCACCGTAGGCGCATGATAGTGTCGAAATTGGTTTCGCATTATAAGTTAATAGTGTGAAGCAGTGTCATCCTACTGAAACCAAACAGGATCACGAACTCTAAATTTATCTAAGGCCGGATCTGGAGAGGTCTGTCTGCATCAACATTCGATTCCCACGACATCGTTCTGTCCTGCTATCTGATCAACTGCACATGACCGCTAATCAGGGTTCTTTACTCTCTTGGGTGCGGGTAAGCTGATAAGAGTCGTCCGACCGACTATATAGATTGCAGTAAATCCTCACAATCCAACACGTCCTGAATGCACACCGACATTTGCATATGTTGTAACAATGCGAGTGACTTCAGGACCATTATCCAGATAGTCAATTGACTCCTCTACACTAGACATGTTTTAGTCGAGAATCATGGGTATACGGTTTCTTTTTATCCATCATTGCTGGTTTTAGTATTGAAATCTTGTTCGTATCGCGTATTCCTTTTCTTTGTTTCTTGTTGATTTTGCGTTGCATTCTAAATGTGGATCTTACTGTGCACTTGTCTCCCCGTAGCAGTCGGTCCGCTGTGCGGTTACTATGGTTACCTGACAACATGGTTTATATAAGCTGTAACAGACAAGCCGGCCGTTTCTACTCTGGCTGTCCGTTACACTTGCGGACCAACTTTGAGACAAGGTGAAGACACCGGGCGACAGCGTTCTTCCGAAGTAGACGTTCCAGCAACAGTCCTGTAAAAGGAAACAACACAAACAAGCATGAGCCAAAGGTCCGGTGAGCCATGCACACGACTTAAGTAAACGAAAACTAAAACGGTGTCAACAACACAGCAGTATGCCCTGTTACGCAATTTAAATTCAACTCGTGCGCACTTGTTGGTTTTGACCACACGTTACAAAGCCAGTAGCTGAGTCTTGTCGTTGTCGTCACTATTTATGCGGTCATTCGGAGTGACTTCGCTCACCGCAACACATGAAAAATGTTTAGAGGTTTTAGTGCGTATAAGGCACAGTGGAAAACCACACTTTGTATCTGGACACTTAAACTGTTTACTATTGTAAACCGCATTGCTCTTGTCCGTTAGTCTCAAGAACATTTTGACCAGAGAACTTTTCGTTCTGTACTCTATCTTGATTTGTTTTCTTTCCGCAAGTTCATAGGATATCATCGATCGCGTGTGAAGACCAATCAATTCACGACAGTTCAGCTCCAGTCCGTAATCAGTATCGTTTACCGTGAAAGGAAGACCTTTATCGTTACACCTACTAACTATCTTTTCGGCTCCATCTGTCGTTCACAGGTTTACAGGTTCGAACCCCTGTCACATCGACTGTTCCAAGTTCTTGTGTTGCCTGACAGCATCGTGCATCTAATGTCATGTTTCACATGGCATCAGCGAGCGTTTTGCGATACATGGACTGAAAACTTAGCTTAGGCTAATTCTTCATTACACGTATGGTAGCATTGACCATACGTCTATCTCCCATAGCTCGAAGTGGGCCGTCAGTTTTTGATTTGTTGGATTACGATCAATGTGGGAATTAATGGATGCCATATCCTGTGTGTGTGTGTGTTTAGGTATGTCTACAAAATAGGAACATTACTGTCCTGTTCGCGACGACAAATTGGGATGCGCTATACGTGAGCTTTGTTTGTGTTTACGCATTCTACCAGTGGTCGAAGAGTGCGCTGTATGTATCCTGATACTGTAAAGATGTCAAGGTGACTGAAACAGTCTGCGTTGATGCTCCGTGGAAGTTTTGTGGGCTTCAGAATCATGTGCGCACTGTCTATGTTTGGGCAGGCCATCATTCGGGTTGTTAGTTTTATGACTCATTCGGACCGGAGTGGGACCCATTTGGCAAACAACGCATGCAGTGGTTGGCCTATGGCAAGCATATGCCGTGCTTTCTAGCCAAGAGGACAAAGCGTACCACACGATGAGGATGGAGGAAAAGCCGAGCAGTATTATGGGAGTGCGTATAATCCAGCAGTGTTAGTGCATACTCTGGCTGGTTCTCCCGCAATCATCTTGATACTTTTGATGCGAATGGAGCCGTTGTTTTTGAGTTTGATCTTTGATACATATTTTCCTTTATCTTGTGAACACTTCTTACAGTACAATTTCGGAGGTTGCGCGGAAAAATGGGCCAAAATATCGGTTATTATAGGTTACTAGTGCTAGATGTGAGATAAGACATCAGTGCCGTGAATTTTACTCTGCTCACCGTGTTCTCTTCTAATTCTGGCCTTTATGATGCACTGCATACCCCTCGCAGCAGTGACCGTCGTTATCCTACCCCGGTTTTGTATATACAACTATCGGAGTACATGGATGACGAACAATTATGTGATATTACTACACTGTTCACTGCGTGGTTCAAATTTCATTGGTCGATTATTCCCTTTCCCGGTGCTACAGTGACAATGGATCAGATCACCGAAACCTATATTGTATCTTATCATGTGTAAATGTGATGACGTAGTGATGGATTGCATGTTATTTCAAATAACAACGGACTAGCCATGCGCACGTCACAAAATTTGTCACTTGGAAGTAAGTTAAATGGTCATCATAATACCTTGGAAAGTGACTTGCTTGTAATTACTTGGGGTTTGGTTGATACAAATTGAGCATCATTCATAATTAATCGCAACTTTCGTCTTCAAATGGATTTCTCAGCCGGCCCATTTGAAAAAGACGCACTTGTTAGTGCTAGTCAGTCAGGCATATCCTTGTTAAAACTGGAATTTTGAACTTCACCTATTGGAGGGTACTTCCATTTGTGTGTTGAAAACAAATTATGAACGTGTTTCAAAGTATCAGCATGAATGACCAGAAAGTTGGGTTTGCGAAAGCTGGTTTTCTCAAATGTATCTTCAGAGAACCTCTGAAGTTTCATGTGACAGATCGATATAGAACAGTAGAAACTTGAAGCAAACTGTCTTTAGGTTTTCAAGACTATATTCCAGTTCTCCTGCACGGGTTTGGAGCAATAATTAACACATCTACCAACGTTGATGCAGGGGGTCTTTGCTTGGGAAGCTTAAAACATTGAGTTCCCTTGATCCGATTCACCAACACAACAAAAAGTCAACCCTTGCGAGAGACTACAATTTCACCGATTGTCTTTGGCCGTATACATAAAACCATTGTTCCATTGTTCTTAAGTGAGAATAGCTGTTATTAACCTTTTTTCCCAAGCTCAGTTAGCTTGACAATGTTCCAGTCCGCATGACATCACATGCTGAATGTTGTCTCACCGACCTTCTGTCCTTTGGTCAGAACCGCTTGCAGACATTGTATTGTGTGTCAGGATCTGTGATGTCATCACTGTATGGTAGATATGTAATGGTCACAACAAACTACGGGCGAGGGTCCCTCGATAATATCCTTTTTGGAAGCTCTATGATACTTTAATATATCACGAACAGCCTTACTGTCATCTCAACAGTCACTGGGCAGTTAAGTTGTTCTACTCACCGCTTCGCGACTGGGGTCCGGGAGGCCAAAATATTCCCTGTGTCCCAGAACAAAACGCATACACGGGAGAAATCATTCGGTTTCCCTTCGAAAAAAACACCCTCGAAGGGTGTTTCTGTATTTTGAGAGAGAACTATATTAATAGATCAGTCGAAAGTGTGATGCAAAAGTTGGCCAGGTGATTAATGTGTGATGTGGCGTCGCACGCTATTGCAATAAATGTCTAGTTTGCTTGGTAAGTTTGGTAAGTATTTCCACATTTAAGTTTCCCATTAAGAAATTTGGTCCTGTGTTTATTAATTCCATGGAGTGGCGACTAAGCATGGCTCCGTAAATTTAGACAATAAAACTGTACACTACGATGAGTTGAGTGTAGCGTGGATAGCAACAACATAGATAACGCGAGTAATCGATAGAAATATGCTTTAATTTGACTATTTTTCATCAGACAAATATCCCTCGAGATAGCTTATGGTTCTTCAAGTTTTATATTACTAATAAGTAGTTTAGTAGACAGTGTTTTTGTCGCTGGTTCGAATCCAGCCGAAGCCCTGACTTTTCACAGTTGGATATCATCTTCGAATGTTTTTGTTGTATAGGTTTGATCAGTATGACTGTATCCGCCATGTCCGTGTTGTGTCCGTATTGCACGTAAGGTAGTCACCTACTTCGTTTATTTACTAATAAAGACGTCTTCTTTGCGTATCATAATTACGCTCCCAGTTATTCAATTATTACCCTTAAGGTTTGTTCCACTCCATACCTTTTGCTATTGAATAAACGAGTGTGTGAATTACCGACCACTTCCATCAATTTTATGACAGGACTAGAACAATTATTTCATTACGTAAATGTCAGATCCGCCTGTTAGGATGTTCGGATTTCACATAATTTGGACAAGTTTTCCACGGTGTAAAGGTTGGGCTGAACACACTTGTGTCGGGTACATGGTAGAAGTTTATCGGCAAACACGGGTTCTGTTTCATGTAGCTCGCCACGATTTTTTGATGGTTCGTGAGTAGTATGGATTGTGCACCTGGTTTGCAACGGTTCCTAAAATGCAGTGCGGATTCAGTATGAGAACCTGACTAGGTTTATTATGGCTATGTACGTAAGACTGTCATAGTTCCGAAATCACGTCACTACTGTAACTGACTGATCAGTATCTTTTAAAGTTTCGCTACAATTCATAAAGGTTTTCATTGCTTACGGCATCCGGTAGGTCGAAAGGTCGTCTGCTTAACAGTAGTCTGAATATATTGCTGATGACTAGTTGGACATCGCTCACGTTTAAAATGGTCTTCGTCTTCAGACAGATTTCAAAAGGAAACACTGTACTCGGGCTTTATTCGCCGTAGAACTCATCAACAATACATACCACTGCTTTAATCTAGAACAGAATCCGGTCGTTTTGTGCTTATTAATCATTGTGCTGTTGATCTCAACGTAGGTGCGATCAATCAAATATAAGTAATGTTCAATTTATACCAATCAAAATCAATAAAAATGCAAGTTTAACTGGTCAAATGAACTCTTTGAACGCAACCTGGTTAAAAGGTCCTAATAACGGCAACAAGCCATTTTCTAGCTCTTGTTGAGACCTTGGTTCATGAACGATTATGGTTGAACTTTTAGGTCTGGTGATTTGATCATCCCCAATGCGGGTTCAGTAGCGACCGAGGTTCTCTCCTCGCATGCAAGACGGCCGGAGTTCTGCCTTCGATCTTGACAACGGTATGCTCGATCATAAGAACGAAATTGAAAACTGTGCATAGTTACACCACTACCGTGCTTTTCGGATCTACAAACCGACTCATAAGCTGTAACGATTGTCTAACTGTATTTCCCGCTGTCATGTTTATATTAGGAAACTTCTTTATCAGATTGTGAAGGGGGCGATAGTTTAGTCAAGTAAATAACCCTAAATGTCTTCACTATCTCTAATATCGTAAATTATCCCTCCCCAATTTTCTCTTATTACAGTTAATTTGTCATAAAAAAATTGCATGCTTTTAAACTATTGTTGGACCATGCTGACCTTTTACGATCTTAGTACGATTGACTGATTTTTACTGCTACGTGAGGCCGGAGCACACATTGGTCTTAGGCTCGTTTGTTTGCCCTGACGAAGCGAACAATTCAGTTGGCACGAATTTCGCGTTTACGAGGTGATTTTGCGCCAAGCACCCAGTATGCCGTGGAATCATGTTGGAGGAGCGTTGGCTTCCGGGGCGAAGTGTGTGCACAGTGCACCATTACGCGTGCACGTGTCTATCCGTCTAAAATTCCGCCTGTCTGTCTTCGCAACCGGATAAACATTCACTTATTCCATTGGTCAGTCAATCGAACGGCTGACGTGTGGTGTGTGCTTGCGTACTCCATCTCCGCAGCACAGTTAGCGTCTCTTGTGTTTACTTGACGTGGCAGTTGTGTTCTGTCGGTGCCACCCGAATTCTCGCATGCTACGCTAACCCGTCCAGGTTTCAGCCGGCCGCGGTCTGGACTTCGCACGTGGTCACACAAAGCACCATCTGCAGCGTAGCAAATTTGCGTCTGGTACTTGGCTTGACAACCAGCTTTTCCCTATTCGGATTATTTTTTATTGAGGTTATCCCGATTACCGAATCGGATTTCGCGCCTCACACACACGCATCACTTGCCCCTTTCCATCCGCACTTTGTTTTGTCAGTGTCGTGAGTCACCTCCAGCAGTGTCATTCAGGGCAATTTGTGATGCATCATCCGATCACCAATATTCGACAGCAGGATATTGTCGTGCTGAATCCACAAACAGGTGAAGTTCTGGGTTCCACTCAACACCCCGGCCCAGGTCAGCCGATTCACATTTCCTCGAGTTCTAAAATTGATATCCTTACGGCCAGCAACGGGAACGGTACAATGACCGGCCAACCACCAAATGGCCCGGACGATTCAGGACAGCTGCAGGCCCCCTATAGCTATCATCGCGTGCAGCCCAATGGGAACACTGGATCCGGTTCTCGGACCGGTGGCAGCGGAAGCACAGGCGGCGCTGGTGGTGGAACTCCAACGGCTAACAGCGGTGGTCTTGAGCGGGTTCGCCAAGTGTACAACATGTCCGACTGCCAGATGGCTCAACTGACTGTGTTCCTTGACCGAGCGTTGGTGTGTCGTCGGATCCGACCTCGTTTCAATGCGTCAGAAATCACAGAGGTTTTGTTCGAGCATCTGTCACCGGCCATTGACAAGGATTCTGTCCGGTGAGTTGGTAATCGCAGTCTCAGCTATCATACTTTTCATGTGCCATTCAAACGTTCACTTTTGAAGTGTCTTGAATTTTTGATTGAGCATTTCTGTATTTACGCAAAGGCAATCTCCACGCCTTTTGTTGGTTTACAGGATTCCCACCTTGGCGGCTGAGACACTCTCCCATAGCTTTCGGGCCATATATTAATGTTTTGATCACAAAAACCTTTGCCCTGGGAAGTTGTCTTTGGACATCCATTACGAAGTATTTGAAAATACATGGCGCGGCTGACCTGTATCCATGTCGATTGACCGTAGTGTATCGTCAGTCTCTGTGTTATCACGTCCCATACAGTACATATGTGTCCAGTTATCGCTTTAAGCTGCTGCTTTTTCTAGCGTTGAGAACCGCCTTTTAGTTTTCGAGCGTTCGACACGTACCGTGCTACTCACGAGCAACGCTGGACATTAAACAACACCAGGGTGCTCGTAAAAAACGAAGTGACAACCAGTGTGAACAATTGTTGTCGGAAATCGAACCATCGCGGTTACTCCAGTTGTTGACCTGCGTGATATACCATGACCTGACTATTGAGAAACATTCGATTCTATCCGAACTTCCTGATCCCACAAATCAACTCCCCCCTTAATGCGTCATTTCCTCTGAGGAGGAAAAATTTGATACTGTGGAGTTGCTCATACGGGACACAGTTGAACTCTACCCACACACTTTACTAGACTCAAGTCAAAATCATATTAAGTCTGTTACACACCTTATCACATTCCAATCTATCTTGATCTCCAGTTGAACTCAAAGCTCACCAATTTCTTCTCAACAAAAACGTTCGATTCACTCCTGTGTACCATTTAGAGGACTGTTTCTGACGTCGTGGCGACTTCTACATGAGTAACCTTACCTTAGTCCTTAATGACCAGCTATGTACTTCAGACTTGTGCGCGCTGACGGTGTGCCATTCTCCTCAGGGTGCTTAAAGCAATTTATGGTTGCCCTTGACTTCATGTTAACCATCGTTCACATGACCTCCGACGAATACCGGTTATTCGTCTTGTCGCCAGCTCTCACTGGGCCATGTGTTTGACCTTCATTGCTTTGCCCAACTCGACACAATTCCTTTGTATTTTGTATGCCGATAGGTAAAGACAAAAGACTTAGTTTCATATGTCGATAATCGAGGGCATGCATATGTCAATGTGATCGTGGGTTGTGCATTTTTCGCGCCGAGTCCGCGCCTTCGGAGCTCCACGCCACATTGTTTAAATCTGAGAGTGTATATCACAATGAATGACAAGTCAAGTAAACGGGAAAAAGTACTCACAAAGTTGACAAAAGTGGTTAGACGTGTTGCGGATAGAAAACACATTGGGTTGGTTTCAAGTTGAACATCCCTTCCATTTGATTATAACCATCGTGTCACATTCCAGCCGACCATTTTCGCAAAGAAACACTAGACTGGAGTTTGGCTCCCATTAGGGCTCGTCAATGGTGCATATCCTTGCCACGGTCGGGATTAGGGCTCTGGTCACGCTTTGACGGGGCAACCGTGCTGACCATTACGTCATTGATCTCACATTAAACACAACCGAATGATCATATCCGAACTCTTAACCACTTTCGCTTGTGACTACTGATCAGGTTGCCCGATCGCTTCGAGAGGAGACACAGTAACTGTCATGTTAACTCTAATCGATAACCCAGCGATTAGGACTTCCGAGATGGGTCGAAATTTTCGAACTCATTAAACCTGAGATTGACCGAGTATCGGATCAACAACGGTTTGAATTGCCAATTACGAATTGCTAAAGGGGCAAACAGTCGAATATTGTTGTATTGCTTTCCGTCTACGAGTTAGTGTGTTGCTCTGCACTACTTACCAATGTCAGAAACATCACTCCACTTTGACGGTCTATCTGCATTGTTTCAACCACGAAATGTCACAGTCGTATCGATCTCATCAGGGTCATTCAGTGCAGGGTTGTTTCAGTGCATAACACTGATGAATGTACTCAAAGATGTAGTATTTGAGTTTATCGAGAGCAAGTTACGTTTGGCTCGTTGCACACAGTGACTCACTGTGTCACACAGAAATTAACATTGTGTAACACACACTTTGTCTTGTTTGGTTTTCGAGCCCATGGACACCTCAACTTTTGTAGCGGTTGTAGCCAAGATAAAACAGTCCGTTCGGTTCTTCCGGTTATTCAGCGGATACGGGTCACAAGCCAAATCTGCTTTGCCATACGGGCATCAGCTCATACACATTTGCATAAAGTTCACCTTCATACCACGACCAACTTGTGATTCTTCATACCCTCGTCTGTTAATCTCACCTTGTCCATCACTGCCATGACGACCGTTCACACATGACCTCGCTCAACTTGCTTGCTTATGTTCGTGAACGTATTCACGGTAGGTTTTACGGCCGGCGTCGACATCTGCATGTAGCCTTCACGCTTGCGTTATTGTATTCACCATACAGTGCCTCATGTTCACGCTTGAGTTTATTCCGGGGTTAACAAGGACTCATATCGACATCCCTGCTTGAGAATTGAGGATGAAACTGTTGGATTTAATGCTGAGGGCTCGAAGTCCGGCCATCTCAATTTAATCCTGGATAGCTTGCTAGTATTTTACCTTCTCCAACTGATACACGTGCGCTTTGCATATATGGAAACTACTCTTATACTCACGGTTAATTGCCTGTTTACTCAAGCAATTGAAGAAATGTTTTACTTCAAATGTACCTTTTCCGCTTATTGGGACATGATTCACAACCGGTATTTGGGCTGCTTACTATTCCTACAGACTGTTGTCTCGATCAAGCCGTTTTATTCACGAAGATGTGCTTTGGAACAACACTGTTTTACACTAGGTCAATGATCGCTAATTCCCAGCGAGTTGCTTCAGCATTAAGATGAACGACAGTACATCACGTGAGACACAGTTGGCACCTCAAGGTCAGTCATGACAACGCTAATTTTGATGAGTAACTGGTTGTTGGTCATCAAAAACGCGCACAACAGGTGCTTAATATGTTTCATGTCAGTGACTGAATGCGTTGGATAGGGAAACCGATGAAATATTCCCCATCCATAGTGGTTTGGCAGACACCGCGCCATCTTTATGATGCACATATGAAATGTGAAATAACAGCTTTATCTTCTGCATTAATGACCGATTTGTCAACGTGATGACAATTTTTTAAGTATTCTATTATATCAAATATGTATTGACTTCTATTGAATACGTGGTGGGCAAAAATAATCAGAGTGGCTCGCAGTGTGTCAGACATACATATAATACTTGTTTCGTTTCTAAGACCATTCACTGGTATAGTACTCATTCACCCAGAGCGACTGGTGACAGTTCAGCGCATCATGGACAACTTCTCCCGGGACAATCGATCATGGTCTAACTCAGGTTGCAACGAATAATTCCCGTAACTATGTGCAGCCTCCTGTACGGAATGAGTGGTTGTCATGGGATTAGTTTGCAACCAGCGTACCATGTTGCATTTTTCCGAAGATATTGTTCTGACATGCGCTCTCGTGTTTGTGGACCTTGTAAGCGGCCGAAAAGTACACTGAACTCAAATCGAAGGTCATTAAGCTACATTCTATGATATGCAATTTTGTGCACATTATCAGCGGTATACTGTTGAGAAAAGTAATCTTCCTCACTTGCGATTCGTGACTCTAATTAAATTTCATATTTCTCACCAGCCGCGACGGTTTTTCGGATGAAAGGTTCCGGCCTAAATTGTCACGACACCGACTGAATGGTGCAGTTCATTGTTGCTGGCATGTCACCCGATAACCATCGTGTGTAATGGAATACCTCTCGTACGTACGGTCATCATTTCTCACTGAGTGCCGCGTGTTATGTTTGTTAGTTCATCCGACTCGACACGGCTTCATAGGACTCGGCACACTGGCGATCGGCTGGATGGTGTAGCTCGACTGACAAATTGGGTTTTCATCCCAGGAAGTTGTGCGAAAGATTACGTGCACGAAGATTCTAGGATGAACAATTCGATGATGACAAAGTTTTTCAACATGATCATGTTTGTTCTGTCCATGTGTATGAGATGCTATCTGGTTATATGGAAATAGTGAGTTGGTTTTTCTTGATCACACCAGTTCAAGCTACATGGGCTTGAAGCAGAGGAGTTTAATCTCAATATTATCTAGCCAAAGTTATTGATTATTTGATGGGGATAATACTCCAGTTCAATGATGTAATCTCTCGCAGAAGTTTAAATCGTCGCATACTACTGATTACATATCCAAACATTTGTCTCTAATTTGGCCTAGGCGACCGCGTCCGTTCCCATACTTGAAATTGACGTCCCCGAAGACTTGTGGACAGATAAAAAAGCTTACCAACAACTTGCACAGATGAGTAGATGGAGTAATCTTCATCCCTGGTAGACTAGCTGTCTGGTGAAATGAGTGAATGAAACACTGTCCTTCTTCTCCCACACAATACACACCTTTCAAAGAGATCAGTTGTTTTTTAAATTGGGGATGATTTTGATCCCATGAAGTCTGATCGATGTGAGTGTAACTTAATGAGTAAGAGCCGACAAAGTAGAAATGCAATCGAGTACTAGAAAGGTCTGATCAGGAACGTTCTTATTATCTCAGTGTCGCGGGATGACTAGTGGTCATAACCTACAACCTGTCGTAACGATTGCACGGACATTGTACTATGACGAAAGATCGCACGTAGAGATAAACAGGTATACTATGATTACTGTTCAGGCTGTAAGATGGAAGTGGGAAAGTTATCTGCGTTTTGCCGTCCAGTAGTTACTGCCGTACAACGACAGTAGAACTGCATGTAGGCTAGGGTGCCATGAAGCGGCACACCCAGACAGGAGCTAACTAACAATTGGAACTTCTGACTAGTACAACTTTAGTGTAACTGCTATTGTATCCGGATTCAGAACCAAGTTACGAAAGTCGAGATGTGCTAGTGGGTTAAATTTTAAGGAATATCGTCCAGTTACTTGTTTCCAATAGCTGGGGTCAATTAGTCAACTGTGACTGACTGACTCCAGGTGCTTAGCTTCCGAAAGGAAATCTCTGAAATCCTCGGCTTACATGGATTTTGCAACAGGTTAGCCTGAAACGTATCGCACACATGTTCCAATGATCATTTGGTGGACACTCGTCTAACATAGTTCAGGGAACAAAACTCTTTCTGATTGCATCTGAAACTATGCTTATTAGTCGGGTGTTGGCCTGATTTCAGTTCACTCGAGTAGTGCGTGAAAATTGCATGGATCTAGTCCGACAGTATCGTTTTCCTCTTCTGGAGGTCTAAATGCGGTTCAAGCCTCAAAAGCGTTCTTTATTGTTTCGGAAGATTTGCTTCTTGCACGGATGTACCTAATATAAAAATCCATGCCTCATAAAATTGTCGTTGGATAGGAACGTTATCACCTGTCGTGGATCGCTTTATTCGCAAAGGTCCTCAGTACGACTGCTAAGGAGGTGAGTAATAGTGTAGCTAATCGAGCGCTGGCTCCGCGTTCAAATTTAGTCTTCAGTCCTCATCGACTGAACGATGTTAATCTCCCATGTCCCGCCAATTGCTCCAGAATGTCACCAGTGGGTGAAAGTCGCCCGCTTTCCATTTGATCATGCTTTACTGCCACTTCTGACATGAGATGTTACCTCCTAAAGAACATTTTATAAAGCGCGATCTGACTTGTTTTACGTAACCGCGTCAAATCTTATTGATGAATTTCCGTTCGATTATTGCTGTATATCTCACAATGCGGGTATCTGTTCGACACGATGTTTATCACTTCGCATGTGGGACTTTGAAGCTCCAGTGTCTTCCTGTGTCCGACGCTTTGAGTTATCCATCCGAAACACAACGATAGTTCTGTTTTCCCATCGATGGACTGTGTATCTATAAGTAACTGCCAGAACAGTAGCTCATTCGCCCTGCCACAGTTATGGTCATGTGTGGTTCTCTTTGTGTCATCAGTTATCTATCGTTTAATAGGCTGTCGCTCAACTTCACAGTGGACCATCACACTAAGAGTGACCTGTTGAGAGTACGCCTTTATATAGGCAAACAACGGATGGAGAACACGCGTGTCAGCTGTTTGCCATATTACACTGTGAAGACGGACATTTTGGCGTCCAGTATAACACGATCGAGAATGCTTATTGCTGATTGTTGTGTTGAAGAATTCTGTTATGTTGACCAATATGAGATATCCCCAACGTCGTCCAATACATAAAAAAAGCAGTTCTGAGTGAATGTCCACGAAACGGCGGTGTAGCTGCTGCTGCCGAACAGTGACAAAGTACGTCGAACTGTACCAACCTGGTTTCGGTTCTTATCTTCAAAAACACAAGAGAACCTGTTTTGTTTTGTTTATCAACACAGGTAGAATACGTACTTGCGAGCTGCTGACAATTCACTCACTTTGAACGTGCGGAAAACCTTGCGCAAGTCGGCCTACCCAAAAGTAAACAAACGACATTTATCACCGTTCTCCGCATGCATCGCCGTAGTCGGCGATTCTTGAGTCACGTATTAGGTAATAACACGATAGGCAAATCTGCCAAGCTGAAAGAGTGAATGATGTATGCAGTGATTGGTGACACCTCCTCCTAGTCACCCGGTCAGAAATGACACTCATTATGGAACGTACATTTTTGGACCAAGAAAAGTGGCACGGTGGGTTTCAGCGCCCAATCTACACGGACCATACATTGCCATTGTGCACTCTTGGAAAAACCAAATAATATGGTTCTGTTGGCATCGGCTCGAACCTAAAATGAGAAGAGCACAGCTCTCGTTCCTTCTTGGTTGTGTTTATACGCACGTGCGCTCGTGGTTGCTGGTTCGGATGACCCTTATTGAATACCATTTATTCTTCTGCTAGTCGTTTTTCACACAAACCAACTGTATTTGTCAGTTCTGTCCGACTGGATACCATGTCTCAGGTACCGTATACTGTTGGAGAAAAAGTGAGTAGAGCATTCAGAAACTCACCTCTGAAAAGAACATTTTTTTCCTTTGTGTGACGGTTTGAAGACTTATCGCTTGGTCAGAACATTTTCGCCTTGAACTATCCATTCTTGGGTGGGGACAATATTAGTAGTTAGTGTTCTTTCAGTAAGTCCTTACTGATCAAATCATTAACGATGTGATCCACAGAAACTAACAGATCACTTCTTCCGGTTGGTGGGGAAACAGCCCACCTATGGACTCAATTGTCATCCTTTTTCAATGCGAGAACGTCTTTGTCAGCTTACCCTGGACTACGGTTCCATGTAACATGCTGTCGTGAAGTCGTGACCCGGCAGTTCGCTTTCCACATTCCAGTCGGTCGTCATCTTTTGGCATTTAACGGTCAACCTTCTGAACTTGACGAAACTACGTTGAATAGTCGAGTGAACTGTTGACTGAATGGGTAGGCGGTATACAACAGATGTCACGTGGTCGATCGGCACCTAGAGATAATCACTCATTGTAATAACGGAAAGCTTCAATTACTTTAAGTTGGCGCATAATCTGCCGGTTCATTTTTAAGAATGCGATGAGTTACCAACGTGTCATGCTTTTTTCACGTCACGTCCGAACCACCTAACCGATGTCGACTATATTTGCTCACTTTTTTGGTCCAACACTGTGTATGTATAGCTGAAAATGACCTTTAAGGAACAGCCGTATTTGCACTCATAGATTCGGATTCCGGTTAAAAATGATGGTCATTATCTGAAATAAATAGCCACGGGAGCGTTGATTTCGCAACCGCTTGGGGTCTACGATATTATGAAACAACGGAACTCTCAAATTGTATGGTTTGGGTAGACGCACCCGTTTCGGCAGACGAAGTATCCACCAACCAATCTGCAGAAGTACGGTTGATATAGGAAAGTCATCGGGGCACTGAAATGTCATCTGACCACGCCACAGGTAAATACGCGCGTTCACACACGGACTCATACATGCTCGAATGCGTTCCGGTCATGTGTATTCAGGGATGACGCTTAGTTGAAATATAACTCTTGGCTGATCGCCTGAAGCGGTATTTATTGTTCTCCGTCAGAGGACTACTGGATTCTTGCTAGCGAAAAATTTCCTAGCCATGCGGAAATATTCCATAGACATGCACAGTGTTTACCGCGGATGCGTGTATCCGGGTAATCATCTGAGTGACCGAAATCGAGTTGACTAAGTTTGTCGTGTTTGTGGACGGTAACTGCAATTGCATGCTTTCTGGTTTCACTTTTCCGAATTCAGGTTGGATCACAAGATATTCAGAACAAACATCTACTTTTGATCAGTCATACATGGAGGCATTGAGTAGGTATTGCTCACTTGGTCGATAAACCCAGATTCATGCACTAGGAACGCAGTCCTACTGTTCGTCCCCGATTTCTTTTTGAATCCGCTCGACCTGTGTTCCGGTAGCCAATTTCTGTTAAAATATGGACGAACGATAAACGATGTACATATCTAGTTCGTGATAAGTGAAAGCATAGCACAGTGCTCTAATCCTGACAGTCCCCTGTATCTCAAAGCAATTGACAGCAGAGGAGCCCCTGCTACCAACGTGGATGCGCGAAAGATCGCCAGTCCTCCTGCTTGCCGCTTTTTACATAAACTAAACCGTTGCACACTCCGTTTCGATCAAGCACTTCCGTCCCCCTTGGTCGTTTGTTCCCTGGCATCGTTATTCCACCAAGTTCCTGTGGCCGTGTTGATTAGTTCAAGGCTTGATTTTCGATCGCAGTGCAGTGTGGAAACATTGAAGTGGAGCTTAAAGTGCAAGCTTAGGTGGAGGTAAACAGCCATCATTTTATAGATATTCGGTTCTTAGTGTCGAGTTCTTCTTAAGTGCACTTTCATGTGAAGTAAAGGCGGTACAGGGGTAATCGTTATGGAGGGTCCATGAATGTTTGCGTGTTACTTTCCCCGAAAACTAAGATTTATGTGTATGGAATTGATTTTAAGTGCACAATTCCTGGTCGGTTAAATCAATAAACGTTCGAATGACAAAATACTGCCCCTCATCTACTCTATTGTACATGAAAATAAACCAATTCAAGATTCTCTATTGCTAGTACCTTGTCTTCCGAGTGGGCTAATTAATGCCTACCTAAAACCACCTAATATGACAGACTTGCGCATATTCAGTGAGCTTATAAACGGAAGTTAACTTCTGTGAAACGAGATGTGTGAATCACGTAAACCTCCTATTGATTTCTTGGCCGAAAACGCATTAAGCTTATCTGTCAGGTTTTAATCGACTCGGTCTTTTGAAGGGGTGGTGGTGAAATTCCGTTCTGTCTCTAGTATCTGTTTTAATTCCGTGATACCGAACTTAAGTGATGTTTACCTTGGTTGAAGTCGCGATCGACAGGTCGTGCGACTGCCCGTTTTCTCTGAATGTGACTCGTTAGGGCTTCCTACATTATCCTTAAAACGTGTCAGAAGCCCCAAATGAAGAACTTATTGATTACACCTCGTTGACCGTTCCTGGTGGTTACGCGGATGGCTTGACTTTTTAATGTCGTGGTTTCCAAACACGATTGTAAATTAAGCATCTCTAAATGTATTCCTAGACGCCAATTTTGTAGAATAGCGCTAGTTAGCATACACGCATGACTGGTTTTATCGTCTGATCGAGGCAAAAGCACGGATTACTAATTACACTGTTCTGGATTCGAAATTCGGTTGCACTGTCTAGACTAGAGCAATCTGATTGTGTGCAACCCACCATAACCTATTGTAGAGCGTGACAGCAATCAATTCGTAGTGTTAAAGCCGAAAACTGTATCGATGCTGCCAAACGTAAGTCTTAATGCCGTCCCTCAATAATGCTTTAAGTAGCATTACTGGTTAAGCTTATAACTGAGTTAAATGTGTGTTACATTGGATACAACTGTTAGGAATTTACAGTAGACTGTAAATTAGGTAACTGTGTGTACAGCATGCAGATAGTATAGTTTGGGAATCGCATATTACCTCTGATATTCGCTCTGTTGTACTTGTGACGTTAAATCACATCTCAATCATTGTGTATATATTAGTCCACTTCAGCCATTCACGTGATACGCTGAACTTTTTCATTCGCAACCCTCCAGCCTTTTTCACCGCGTTTTTGGTCTGGCTTATTTGCAAATGGAACAGATTCAAACTATTATCAAACGGCGTTAGCGATAGTAGGGTTTACGATGACAGTTTACTGACATCTTTGAGGGGTTCTGTCATTCCCGTTCTCCGTGCTGAAGATATCCTCTGAATTACGAATCGAGTTATGAGTCTGCCTTCTTCTGGCACCATACCTATCTGAGAGCACTGACTCAATCTACTGTCAGTATGTTTGGGCAAAGCCAATTTACTGCAAATTGTCGTTTCCCTTCTTTGTTTATGACCAGACATACTGATAGGCGGTCGTGTAAACAGCACTGAGCGACCGCGGCTTGTCAATTGTCAATTCATTCATAATAATATTCAGTGTAGAATAGGATATTAACACTTTTGACTTGTCGTTTGAATGGACAGTCCACACCGAGTGATGAACCCTGATTCGGTTCACTTACCGGCTGAGATTTTCGCATTTGCATACTGTCATAACTAGTGCGGTTGATTAACTACTCATTTATAATGTGTGAGCAGCTTCAGTGAGACGTAACATTTTCCATCTTGTATTTGTGTTCGACGTGCCTTCTAGTACTAAGCGTCTATGCTGGGCGGGTTTGTGTTTGCCCAAAAGGTCATCCTATCCCCAATGTTGAGGAGGATGTTTTACGCTTAGTTTCATGCTCTCAGAGTGACGATATTTTAAAGATCTTTATTATGCCCTAAGTTGATTAATCAAAAGGTGGTACCAATTAACTGATAATTCTATTACTGAGGTTTAACTACAGCAACGTTTGACGTTAGTTGGATGAGACTCGAACTCTGGACTTTTGCAACTAAAGGTTCGTGACCCTCCGTACTCATAAGTTTCTGAACCGTTACTAATCTGGTGTCGTTTTGGACCATTTAAGGTATTTTTCTTTCAAAAAGTCTCCGAACGTACACCTTAGTTGAACAAAAACTGTACTCTGTATTAAAACAATTACCATACTGAGAGAATTTCGTACAATGATTGTGACGCGTTGACCAGGTCAGACTTGTATAACACACGTGAACCCGTATTCCAATGTACATGCTTCTTACAAACATGTTATCGCTTGACTCAAAAGTGGTTTTTGTTGGTTATATTGAGTGTTGTAAACTAGACACAATTGTAAAAATCTGGACTTCGGCTAGATTCGAATCAATGACAAGACAACGTGCTCAGGCGCGACAAGTGTTCAACCAGTTGAGCTACGAAGCTGACATGCTGTTTCTGTCGCTGGTTCGAATCCAGTCCGAATTTTTTGCATTTTGATCGCTTCTAAATTATCAAATCTGTTACACTACTTGTCAGGTTGTTATGCGGATGGATAGACTTTTTAATGTTGTGGTTTTCAAACCTGATTGTAAGTTGAGCGTCTCTAAGTGTATTCCTAGACGCCAGTCTTGTAGAACAGTGCTAGTTAGCATACACGCACGACTGATTGGTTTTGTCGTCTGGGCTTGTTAGATTTTGGTAAAGACGTTCACGGATCGCGCAAAAAAATGTTATGCGGTCAGTAGACGTGGTTACGATACCGACTCTATTTTACATGTCAGCAAGTTCGAGTTCGACTACTATGGATGTTGTCCAAGGTCAGCTTACCTGACAGTTTTAGTTGACTAAAGTTTGGTATCTCTCTTGACAGTGGACGCCAAATGATATAAAAACTGAAGCCTTAAGTTTCATATATGCAACCTTTTGGGAATCAACTGTGCTAACCGCGGATGGTTAGTTCCTGCAAACAACTTGGCTTCCTGTTTTAGGACCTTGAGGCTGCTGACACAAACCTGACAGACCACAGTTGGCTTGTTGGACTACCTGTGATTGGTGTGAAATGGTTTAAACACGTCGGCAAATGATTGATGGTCAACGTTGGGTTGTTTAGTGAACCAGGGTTGTTATTAACCTAGTTTTTCTATAAACAAATGGTTTTAGTCTTTATTGATTGAGACATAATTCAGGTTTAAATTAAATTGTGCTTTTTATCAAATTGGTTATTGAGATTATTGCATGACATTGTTTGACTATTCCAAGTCCTTTTTCGAACATGAAAAACTGAATTTAGAGAACTGGGAACATAAGCTGTATTAGAAATCTAAAACTCACGCATTAACCATACAGTTTAATGATAAAATCTATTGTGGGTTGCCGAAATTTAGTTACATTTCCCACCAAGCTATTTGACGCATCTTCCAATGCCAAAAAGATGCCGTTTGACTAACAGAACTGTTTTCCAACGAGTTTTTGAGGCTTCATCGTTGCTTTATTTTGATAATAGTAGTTCGAAGTTCTGTGATTAAATATATATATATATATATATATATATATATATATATATACATACGCTACTACTGATGTATACCAGTAGTTCCTTGGCGAAATCGATGCTGTAAGTGAATGTCCTGTAGACCAGACGTTGCTCATTAACATGATCTTTTTTTGTCAGAATCACTTTGGCCTAGCCACCATCTGATACGGATTTTGCAGTGTAGTATTGTCAGGTTACACTGTCCGTGGTCACTAAGATTCGAACTTGGGAACTCAGCAGTTCTTTCATAGTGTTCACTTGGAAACGGTTTGCAAATCCTGCATCAATTTTCTTAGCTACTTCATCCGAAGCAATGCTCCTAGCCGACTAAAAAGTGGTTCGGGTTTTAACATCAAATTGTTGCTAGTTTGAATTCGCGGCCAGCTATGTCACCCTGAGGAGTTCAAATGAAATCCTAGCTGGTCGCAGTGTAACGTTAGTCTAAAAATGTGCATCTTACGACGTCCTCTTTTGTTTACACTTATTTGTTCATTTTGTTGTGATTCCCACTCGTTATATTTTTACCCTCATTTGCATATGAACCTACATACAGCAGTATAAATCTTATCAATAATCTTGAATTTTTGACCGATGGAATCGCTTGCGTGGACTTATTGATTACCGACCTTTCATACACGGCACGTATCTGTCAGCAACGTACACTGGTTCGTCTGTCTATCGATGATTCATGCTTGGTAAACAGTAATCGACCTGTGCCAATTTCCCCCTATCCAATAAGATAAGGCATCTCATTTTGCAACCACACTGCGTTCGTCCATTGTCTCGTCAGTCTCGGGCTAGAAAGGAAATTAGCTCTCCCTCAGGCCAGTTTAGTGACTCCATGTTTGGTGAATTAATAGCCGATGTTTCTACTGATTATCACTTCTCGGTTTGTGTCAGATGCTGGTCAGGCCATCGCCATCCATTCCGTCCCGATCACGTCAGGAAGGAAGGGTGATGTATTGTGGCGTTTGTGGATGAATGAATTCTCTAGCTTGATGGGAAGGTTACCCGGACTGATATCCATATTACCCACATAGATCAGAATTTTATCAAAGCCATGGCTTTCGGGCTGGGCATCTTGTGATGAATGACCTAATCAGGTGACAGGGAACAAGGATGGATCTCTCGTTTATGACATACATCCATTTGGTCATTTGCACTGTGTACACCCCTTGGCAAATGAACTGTTTAACTCGGTTGCCAGTCCTCGCGTCCTCACACAGCAAATCAAAGAATGACCTTTCATATAGAGACAGACAGATTTGCCTGACTAACAAACAACCACGGAAACTAGGCAACAGCGTGATGGATTTGAGGCCGATAGTCGGTAACGCCATAAAATGCTACATATATCACATGTTGGTACCACTCCAGGGCTAAAGCCACCCTCTTCCCTGAATTCACACAACAGTCAAAAAATGTACAACGTTCAGCCAATTTGGCGTGGTCAAATCATTACGTGCGTCTAGAGTTATTCATCCGACATGAGGTCGCGCTCTGTGGCGTCGGCGCAATCCATGTTCGGCATGCCTGCCTGCGTCTCGGTGCACTTTTGACGTTGTACGGTGACATCGGAAAGCGATCGGCTTGCAGCATGTTTGAAAGTTGAAGTTGGATAAAATAACTCTGACATGCACGTTCGTGAATAGCGCGTTTAAAAAAGTATGTCGGTTTCACGCATCCCTGTGGAGGTGGTTAAGCTGAACTAGCCACTAGGATAGAAAACCGTTGCCTTCAGATGGCAGCAAAATGAAATCCTTTGTTTTCGATCGTGCTCTGGATACGCCTACTGACTTTTCGGCGTCCCCAAACACATTTTGATTATGCTCAAGCATGATGAAGATTGGGTCCTGGCGTCCTTCTGACGGATTGGTACGGGGAAGCGATAACAAAGTGGTGGGTGTGACGATGTACATGACGCATCATCGTGTGAAAGACAAACAGTCGGGCGTCTGCGAGTCAGTTCACGCGCGTACTGTCAGACAAACATTGGTCACTAGCACTAGCACTTCGGTATGCAACACAAACCACCGAGTTCGGTTAGTATCCGTTAGCCGGCTCGGATCGATCATGAAGAACGATACAACTCGCGTACTGGGCTATTTGTATTTTTAGTGCATACGTACTCGCTCTCTACAGCCTAGATGCCCCTTGCTAAATACCATCGATTCTTGAGTTGTCCGATTTTTACCCGCACCCGTTGTATCTGCCACTTTTCTGTCTGATCACGACAACACTCCCCTACCATTTGCCAGCAATCAAAATGTCGCCTAGCAAGTTTGTTGCTTTTTATGATGCCAACTTAAATAGAAATCCTGGTCTTAGGGTTATTGATTGGAATTAACACATTTACTATATCATCTTTCAAGACGATCGTGAAATCTGAGCATTACTCACAGACGAATGTGGCTATCTTTTCATGTAATAATGCAGTCGTGCTTAATGTGAGGTCAGTGGCGCAGTGGTCAACACGGTTTCTTTATGAATGCGTGGCCGAGGTTTTAGTCCTGGCCGTAGCAAGGATATGTACTACTGACGAGGTTTAACGAGAGCGAAACTTGAGTCTAGTGCTTTTTTCAAAAGTGGATAGTTGAAAAGTTTGTGGTAATGCAAAAGTTGCATTCAATTGTGAGTGATCTTCAATTCGTATTGGACGATCAAATCGGCAAGGGTTCGCATTGAAAAGCACAGTGTTTTCTTTGTATGTCGACCTAAAGTCCAGTTCAGGATTTTGTAAGTCGGTCAAATTGATATCTAATCTTTCTGGATAGACATCATTAATGATGAGTGCTCTTGCAATGGATCCTTGTCGATCAAATCATTGAGATGTAATCAAGAAAGACCTATTCCCATCTTCCAATTGACCAGATAGCAGTTCTTACCTAGACTGAATTATCATCGTTTTGCGATGCGTGAACGTCGATGTCATCGTTGACTCGTCCCCCCTTAAACATCTACATGTTGTACTCTTCCATCTAACTTCATGTGGCGCAGTTACGATTTATCAGGCCTGCTTTCCACGTTTCCTTCGGTAGCCAAATGTTAGTGTTTGACGTTCGACATTCTGAGTTCGATGGAGTCTTACCTAATCGATCTAACTAGTGGCTGACTGAATGAGTGGCATTTACCAAAAGTAACGTAATCAATCGGCAACGAGTTTTAACTAATGCTAGGATCGACATCCCTTTTTTCACTCTGGGCAAGGGGATATTCATCCGGCGCATACGAAAAAATGCTGCCAGTTGCGAGCATGAACCCTTCCTTTTTCATATGAGTTCAAAATCCGTTAATGGACACCTGACACTCCTGTCCACCATTTTATCTGACAGTGTACGTTTATTTTCCACTGTTCTTGGTGTTTGCCAAAATAACAATCTGTGCCTTTTGATTAGTCGTCTCTGGTTTAACCCGTTGGAGATTACGTGTAATGTTTTTTCTGTCCTTACTAGAGTTTAGCAATATGATTTTTTCGAATGCATTTTTAATACAGTACTCCCTTAGAGATTGAAACTGGCGTCAAAGAAACCTTTTACGGGGTACAATGTTTTTTTTTACACCAGGCGCCCCGCGTGAAAAAACTCCCCAGCACAATATACGAAACTTTTTTGAGATTGAATTAGAACTGGTCTTATTCAGGATCAACACGGTAGTCTTATTGAATCAAACCCACCTTGTTTAAGCTTTGCCCACAAAACAGCTCACCATCTTTGGTAGGACCGTTCGTAAACATTGGTACTGCATCCTAAACCGTCGTTTAAACACTGCAAACCAATGTTATCAAATTAGAGCGACGAGACACATGAGCGATGGTGGTCTTCTACAACGACATCTAGAAAACGAACACATACGGGGTAGGATGTCGCCTCATCTACTGCGTGCGTAATCAGTCCGCGTTTAACGTGGGTTTCTCATGCTCGACGATACAGTGAAGGCAGATTCAAGTGAGCGAATTCTACAGAGCTTGTCTTAGCGACGAACTACGAAACCGAACCTCATACGTGCATTGAAATCACTGCATAGGCTTTGTAGAGTGTGATGAGTCTCTTCTTATACGTGCATGGTTGGCCAAATACATAACCGTCCGATTGTATTATGTTCTTTATCCATGTTTCCTGTTTGGACCGTCAGTGTTAGGAGTAGGACTGTTTACTCTGTATACACTTGTTGCAGTTTGGAGCCTGGTCTTCACGGTTCTTTGTGGCCGTTTAGGGGGTAAGTTATCACCGGCGTACAATGCTTTGTCATATTACTGGGTTTAATTGAGTGTTGTAACTTTGCCGTGTGTAAAAAAGTGAGATAACGAGGCTATGTAGTGATTGAAAATTAGACACGATCGTTTCTATGTCAGTACACCCGACTGCATTTAGTAAGAACTGATTGTAAGACGGGAAATTTATTCAATCTGCCAGCCAGGTGTTGAACTTATGGGCGTCGCTGGTGGTCCCATAGATTATCGTTGTGTGATGTGAAGGTTCCCGGATCGAATCTTTCTAGCCAATTTTTTTACGTTTGACACGTGAGTACAAGCAAGTGAGAGCAGATTGTGTTGGGGCTTTGATATTTGAGAGCGTCCTTGAAAGAACGACACGATCATTTCCACTTTGGTCAGTGTGGGTGTTGCCATTACACTGTGACCTTGAGATAGATTATGCGTTCATTCTGATCAGTAGGATGTTAGAAGACAACAGTGATCTGTAATTTACTGTACTTGTTTTTAAGCTGTCCGTTCCCCAGGGATGCTTAATGGACTGGGAAAGGACATGGTGTAAGTTATCAGATTTTAGGCAGTTTTCAGTGATTTTCGCCGTGGTAATTTGACTGGTTTACCCCTGTTTACATGAAGACAACCTCTCAGCGCCTCTGTCCTACCTGTCCTCATCAGGGTTTAGTGCTGATAGGTCATCCATGCCAGTTACGTGTACATACGTACATATGTTTGCTGCTGTGTACGTTACTTATGGATGCAGTAGGACTTAGGCTACCTTAT
>JTDE01000446.1:47854-87375 GCA_014338405.1 Paragonimus skrjabini miyazakii | reverse complement strand
GTCTATCTGTTTGTTGGAGTATACGGAGGTCATTCGTTCTAATGTTTACAAGTTGGTTATTGTGAATCTAGTTGGGACTGAGGCGAACAGAAGGAAACAATACTAAACCTGGATATCTTTTGAGTGTATATATCACTAAAGGGTTCGGCTTAAACGACCTCATCCAGAACTTATTGCTCAACAGTTTTTCGAGCGAGACAACAGATAACATTCTTCGAGAGATTTTGCGAAGATCCAATTACTCCAGGACCTGACCTATTCATTAGTGAAAGATTAGACTGACTGTAGTGGACAGTGTGCAAGACATTGATACCTGATTCCTGACACTGCTATGTGCATCATATTTTAAGAAATCCTGTTCTAAGTAGCACCGTATTTTTTGTCCACGTTTGGTGACTGAACGATAGCACGGCTTTTTTGTAGCTTACTTTCCTAAAACCATCTTTTCGTTCTAGAGACAGCAGATCCGTAATCCGACTGTTCTCTTTTGACCTCAACATACTTATTGTGTCAAGCTAACGGAAACGGTCCCTATACATACCATTTAGATACCAGTGTTCAGATGTGTTTCTGTGTTCTAATTTCACTACAGTAGGTTCAACAGGGGAGTCCGCTTTGTGATCAAACTAGTTTCTATATTGATCACAATTTTTTGTGATTGATTTTTGTTATCCTTTTAATATTGATATTTCCAGTTCGTGATGACCTAGACTTATTGCTTTGCGCTGTCGGTTTTTGGTTCTACAGTGAACTTTCCATACCTGGTTCCGTATACCGTCACATAGTTACAGATACGCATCGAATGTGCATACTATTATGTACGGTGACCTTATAAGCCAATACGGTCCACAATGTATCCCATATGAGGCTAAAATGGCACTGTCACACACGCACACCCGACTCTTAGGTTATTACAGCTAGACGTGAAGCAGGTGCTGTATCGATGATACCGAAAAGTCCAAGGAGGTTGGCATGTTCCTCAACTTCGTGAACATTTGGATTGGAGACCACGTGTTTCTCATTCACATGCTTTGGTTCTACTTTGTTCCCCACCTAAGGACAGACTCGAAATGTGAGCAAAATACTTTTCTGTTTGTATTTGAGTTTGGGACCTCTCTACTACCTGGAGTAGTTCACCGGTGTTCTCTCTGATAATCATCGTCATTAAAAACTCTTCGCCATTAGGTTTATCGTAGACGACACTTTCAGTTCTATGGAGGTTGCTGGCTGTCAACTTAAGCAGCCCGTTTAGGCTGTTTATGGTAGGAATCGAGTCGACAGCTGTTACCATTTATGTGTAACGCATTCCAGTTGTAGCGACACGGACTATTGATCGCAAGATCGCCGATCACACCGACTGCTTGTTGTCATATCATATAGAAGACGTAATTAGCAAACATAAATGTATATTATCAAACTTGCGTTTGGTAGCACAGTCCAATTTGACGCTTCAGAAACTTGAGCAAGCCCGAGTTAATCGATAACACAGATGGACCGGTCGGCATTAACCTGAGCCGCACACCATGGACAACCCTTCAAACAGTATACAAAATATGTTCTCCTACAGCGAAAACACTTGTACGCTTGAATTAACTATGGAGTCACCATAGAATTTTATACTATAGTGCTGTGTAGGTCGTTTTACCCCTTCCAAAATTCAGAAAATTCTGGAAGAAACGGTTTGATTAACCAGAAACGATATCTATCGTGTGAGACTGGACACATTTCATTGCCAAATGGCCAAAATCTGGTCTGTTCATTTAACTAGTGAAACTAAGCAAAAATGTGTTTTATCTGTTCCTTACTTTGCAAAAAACCTAGCGGATTGCTTATCCCTGAATGAAACTTCTGTGAATCGGTGGCCAGTATAATAATAAGCAACTTGTTCCGGAACGCAACATCTTTTTTCAACCGCATACATCGTTTCGAAATTTACCGTTCTGCAGCAGTTCTGCAACACGCAAGTTAAAGCTTCTCTTTGGTTTTCAACCGGATTGGGAAAGGCTGATCTCGAATAGTTTAGAATGTACCCCAAAAGGACTCTTGTACGAAGAAATTTGGTTTTTGTGGTCACAAGGTCGAGGTCATCAAGCAAACGTCGAAATATGGTGAATGACCTCAGTTACCGAAAACAATGATTAATCGCTCTTGATTCCTTGTTGGCCAGGAGAAAATACACTACTTCGCACTAATTGGGTGCATTTCCCATACACATCACTTGTTCGAATGCTTTGTGTCGTCTTAACAACCAGTTTGTTGCATTCTTTAGTCCTGCCAGACAGCCAAACAATGAACATTCTTGTCGTGAAGCTTATTGACTACTCGCTTGACTCTAGCAGAAATGAAACTTCATAAGCGAGACGTGTGTGAAACACACCGAACTTTGTAGCAGTTGAACTTCAAAGATTTTGATTGCACCAGTTTCTCGTTTTATCATCTCATAGCGTTTGTTACTACATCATCATATGGACTGTGGACTTCCCAGACTATTCAACTATGTACAGGAGCCAGTTCATTAGGTTTGAACGAATATTGACAAAGTGGGATTTTGACATTGATGACGCCTAGGTTTCTGGACGGATTGACGTTCGTCTGAAACACAAACATTGTCTCAATACTTTGAACGGAACGAACCAAATATCGACACCTCTCATCTTAATCAACTAATTATTTTTAGTTATGAGCCATATCCGTGAATACAGTGATTCGGACTGTCGTTGTGTTCAATTTCTCCGATTACTCTCATCCTGATCACGTAAGTTTTGTTGTACGAAAGACTTTAACAAGCTGTTCTGACTTGTGTTTTAATTAACTCCCCGAACTTACCTCAGCCTGTTCATGGTCGAGGAGCTCTGTCTTTGTCAGCTAGATCTCATGTGCTATTATGCACATCATACCGGTACTTGTTGCCATATCATTAGTTCGATTGTGTGTATGTTGAATACGACCAGGGCGTACAAATCCAGCTAATGAACACTGAAGGTAGCCCGGATTCGAACCATAGCTTTAACAGTCTATCTTTTTTGCATTGATTTGGATTGGGCGGTATTATATGACGACCTAGAGCGAAAGTGCTCTCACAGTTCGTTGTTTATCAGTTAGGCTTACAGGCAGTTCTTTTTTGTGGAAGTTGCGATTAAGCACAAGTATCCAAATTTGCGGAACGGTAATTGCAGTAATCGAGTGAGCAACAGACTACACACCGACAAGAGTGAATCTGATTGGATGTAATCAAATGGTCACATGGCTTGATTCTTGCAAGCCGCAACCCTATTTGTCAGTCGTCCAGCTGATAATATCCCCCTACCCGAAATAAAATTTTTGACTATCTTTGTCCAGACTGCATATCTTCTTGCAGTGTTTGACTGCAAACGTATCACGCATGTTTGTTAACTCTCTATCCACGTCCTGTGCAGCATAATTGATTTATTTGCTTCAAGTTATCAGTTATTTAAATTTGACACGAATGTAATCTAATTTTAATTGAATCTACTACCAGATGTTTACTCGGTGAGATTTCGTTCTCAGATCGTGTGGTTACATAGCCAACATGTTTCGGCATGTTCATATATCGTATCATTGTTTCACTAGGGTCCAATTCACGCCTTGCTATAACAGCCAACACCTCAATTGGAACACACTCTGCGTATGGAGGCAACAGCCGTTTTCTTCTTTAGATGATGTGATTTGAAATGTCAGTTCTCCGATTGGCTTATTTTACTTGTCTCAGTTAATGGACGCTCACCCTTAAAAACCTACTTTCAGTCTTTTACACTCTTGTTAGACCTGTTTTGGGGAGTTTTTTTATTTATCGAATCCATAAATCGATGCATCACTGATGCTGAAAGCGCTGGGTCTGAACTACTGACTTAATCCAATCAACTTACCAATCAGGGACATAAAACTAGGTTTTGGAAAACTCGTTTCTGAAAATGTGTTGCACTCACGTGCTCGCACACTTTGAGTATAAGACAAATCCTCTCTGACTTGCAGCCATTTCCCTGGAGTAGAGAAAGAATGGAAAGACAGAAGCGAGTCGTAGCAGATTCAGGGTAATTGTTTCGGATGATTTTCGGAAGTATAAAAATAATATTTCTATGAACCAAATTCTGTAACGGAGATCACAAGCATGTACACTGCAGGCAAGCGATCAATACACCAAGAAACCTGACAGTTGAATTAATTTCACCTGGTCCAATCACCTTGATCAACTCAAGGTTAGAACAGTAGTTAGATGTATAAACTCGAGGTGATTCGATAGTGTGGATGTTAACCGCTCGTCACGCTATTCCAAGTGCGAGTCCAGTTCGTCTTCCGTACTTTTGCTGTGTACGTTTAGTCAGCCACCAATTGTGAGTTGACTTGAGCAAACATCTCATGGCGTAGACTCTGAATACTTTCTTTGGCGCCGTTTGAGTTCAATCTAAAAACTAGATAATGATACGACAGACATCAGTGTCCTACACTGGATCATAATAATTGTGGAATGATAACAGGCTACTACTAGTTTCAGTGAGACGAGGTCGTATAGGACTCCGGATGTCATTGAATGAATTCCAGAAAACAGCTTACTTGTTAGACATTCCACGTACAGTGATGTTTTCCTTGAGTATAACACCAACGGTTGATGACCAAAAACGGTGATACATGTTAGAATGGAGACCGGCGCTCTCTGCTGCTAACCTAGCAATGCCTGATGGCAAGTTCTGCTATTGCGGTCCACATGGAGTGCAAATATGAGCGTCCGCTGAACTACACGAAAAGTTAATGCTGATTGCAACGTCATCAGACTCGGTGTAAGTACTTGTCGTGTCTGTGGACACGAATACCCCGAAGAAATATTTCTACCACATGTCCTAACCCCGATTTGCTGATGCACGACCTACAGATTACGATAGGACACAATAAGACAACAATCTACCCACAACGTGTGCATTCATTCATGCACAACCGACAGTCTGTATCACCACCAATAGCAACATGATCGATCCGTTGACCCGTAGATGGAGGTCGCTGAGCGGCGGTACAGTGATCGAGGACAAACGATTTTTTGCTCACAACTTTAGTTGGCGTTTGTTACTACTCGAACTGAGAGTCCCCGTAGAGTAACGCCCATCTAACCGACTTTCATTGATTCCGAGTCAACCGATTTGTGCTTTCAGAACACCTACGAGTAAAACGATGTTATCAACCTTCGAGTTCAGTTTGGCAATATCCAGACTTGTCTTGAGGCGCTGTTTTTATCCTTTGCTGTACCGACAGCATTTATTGCATGCTGTCCATTAGTTACATTCACTATATGTTGTGTTTGCTTCTTGGTAACATCGTGTTTATCTGAAAGTTGGTGTTGGCTCACTCTATCGTCAATCTTTTTTGCAATACTGCTTTGACCGAAAATGCCAATCACGCATACTTTTGCGACCAGGAATGTTGTCAGGTGACATAATGAGCACCACGAAGGTACTGCGTTGTTTGTCTACTGAACAGACTTATTGCGAACTACTTATTCATTCACACACATAGTATGAATAGACCAGCTTGTTGGCCACATGCGTTATAGTAGTAATCAAAGACCATCTAGTCGAACCATGATACGAACTAATGGACGATTGTCTGGTGGTTTGCAGGAGACGTCAAACCCTCAAATATGAGTTGTGCGTGTTTTTTTTTTTTGCTGCAGTCTGTGCGATCAACAAGTTGGTCTATTCGTACTGTGTGAACGATATTAGTATGAAGAAAATTTGCCCGCCCCTGGTTTGGGCGTAACACGTTTCCGGTGAGATACACCGTCTGTGTTTCTTGGTGTTATTACTGAAGTTGGTTTGTGTGTGTGTGTGTGTGCATGTGTACCAGTTCGTTCACTGTGAGAGTGGCATCTCTGATGAACTAGTTTTATTAGACAGGTCTGGTTTACCAATTCGGATTCACCAATATCTCCTACTACCGATCAGTAATTAAAATACCGCTAGATAGCTCCAGTGATATCGGTAATTTCAATTTGAATCGAAGTCTTGGTTGTGGGGTTAACGGTAGAAGTTAATAGAACAGTTAATGTCTTCACTCAAGGCGATTGGGCAATCTGAACATCAGTCCTGAACGAATGTGGCTGAGTTTTTGTATATGATAATTCAGTCGTGCCTAATGTAGGGTCAGTGGCTCAGTGTTCAACACGGTTTCTTTATGAATGCGTGGCCGGAGTCTTAGTTCCAGCCTCAACAAGGATATGCACTACTGACGAGCTCTAATGAGAGCGAAATTCGAGTCTGGTGCTTTTTTCAAAATTGGATGGTCGAAAAGTTTATGGTTATACGACAGCTGCGATCGGTTCTGAGTGATGTTCAACATAGGTCGTTTTTTAGGGTCGAAAATTTGTTGCAGTAACCAAGTGACGTTGGTAGAGAGCAGCCGTGTTGCTGGGGTTTGAATATATCAGCAAAGAGTCATGTAGCATTTCCATAGGAAATCACGTGGTTCACTTATGAATCCACTGTGCTCCGGTATTTATGGTCGCTGTCTGCGACCGACTATTTGTCTACCGAACCCATCTGTTTCGCGTCTCATCACACTGTTGGTCCTGTTTGACTTCGGGACCAGTCAGTAACGCGTATTCGATAAATCTAAGTCCCACTATCAAATGCGTGCGACGACGACTCGCTGTTGATTGAACAAGTGGTTAATACCGAATAGCTTAAGTGGCTGCCATAAACCAACCTTTCCAAATATCAACGGTTGGAGAGAGCAGTGAAGATTATTGTACTAAATGGAACAATAATGAACAAGATAAGTATAAGAAATCTAATTTATGACTCCTCGTGGTAACCTCAAATGTAGAGAACCAGTAGACTGGATAATACGTGAGGTATCAGACGAACACTAAACATTGTAACCAATGCAGTCCAAAATAATGTAACGGTCGAACGGAAAACGAGGTCAATATATAAAACGAACGGTATGGTTAAGAAAATTCGATCGTTACACCAACAAAAAACGAAGTTTAGGCGATTTTAACAAGGAACGAGCTGCTCGTAGGCTAAGAGTGTGATTTGATGAACAAATAAGAAGCGGTGTTGGCCCTAGAAGCCGACAAGACTCGTTGAACCGTCCAAAACTAAAGTCCTTTTGAAGCCAGCGGAAAAATCCCGGTTGAGATTTAAAGAGTTCAGTAACTTGTGATCAGACAAGCCCAGTACATTTCAGCAAGTCAACATGCTAGGAAATGAACACGATAGACGGCAACAAACACATTGCGTTGTAGAATTTGTCAGTTCTTCGTCTGTTGAAGTCGTTTATGTAGTCATCACCTTGAAGCAACTGTTCATCAAGAAGACACTCTTTTCTCGACTTAATCTTCTTTAACGAAGTGCCGTCATCATCGGGCGTTATTCGCTGGGGCGCATGGATGAGAGTTGAAGGCTTCCGTTAGAATTATGAAGCGGCGATGAATTTTGTGATGGGGTCGGTTGATAACTCTCCGATGGCTTAACTGACAAAGGTGCCTCGTCTCCCTCCAAAAAGAATAACCCGTTTCTGGTTCGTGCACATTCCAGCTATTTGATAAACACTAATCGTGCAGCTGAAGGAGCAAAGATTGTTGCTGGTTCCCGTTGTCAATACTTTGATAACTTTTAATCCAGTGGTCATGTGATCGTCTCAGTGGAAGAAAAATAACAGTCAGGAATCGTCTGTTTGTCACAAGTTCTGTTTGTTTATTCATTCGACTTACTGCGGAACATTTCTCAGACCTATTATGAGTGTTGACACTGAGCACACATTCAGAGAATTCAGATATTTCTCCGAATCCGACCGCACTTCTTTTGTACAAGAACACATGAAACAATACGACCGACGGTTTCTAACGCGCGGAGGTGAAAATAATTTACATCGATATAAATGTGATTGACGTGAGATAACCTCCGAGGAACTTTTCGTGAATCTGTTGAGATCACTGTATGCTCACTCTGCAAGCAGGGTGAGAGTTTATGGACAACTATCTCTGGCGTTCATCACTTCTAGTGGTGTTCGTAACGGTGTCTGGTTTCCCCCTTCCTATTCAATTTTGTAATGAACGACATTCTGGAGAGTGCGCTCCGGGAATCCAGTTGGCGTTGTGTTGAGCTTCTTCCTGGCGCTAGATTGACCGATCTGGAGTATGCGGACGACATTGTCTTACTTAACCCCTCTGCCGAAAACATGCAGACCATGCTGCACAGGTTGGGCGACCGAGCTGGTTTGTATGGAATGCGCTTTGCACCGTCAAAGTACAAAGTGTTGCTTCAAGACTGGGGCACTTCAACTCCTACTTTCATCATTGCAGGTAATCCGCTTGAGACTGTGGACACCTTCACATACTTGGGTAGCACTATCTCGTCAGCCTGTAATATTGCTGATGAGATATCAACGAGGATTGCAAAGGCACGAGTTGCCTTTGCCAAACTGCGTCATCTTTGGCGTCGAAAAGACGTTCGGTTGTCGCTAAAAGGAAGGGTATATAATGCCTGTGTATGTTCCGTTTTGCTTTATGGTTTGAAAACGTGGTCTGTTCACAAAGAAGATATCAACAGGCTTGCTGTTTTTTGCCATCGTTGTCTCCGCCAATTGGCCAATATTAAGTGGACTGATCGCGTGAACAATGTGGCAGTTCGCCGGTGCGTGTTCCGGAACGCTCGGGATGCGCGACCAATTGGTCAATTAATCACGGTACACAGTTTGCGATGATTGGGTCACGTACTCCGTATGCCATCTAATCGTTTACCGTACCGGGCATTATATGCTCAGACCACCAACAGTTGGGTAAAACCGCGTGGTGGTCAAGCAATAACGTGGTCACGAAATATGGAGACCTTGACTGCTCCATTGAGCAAAGTGGGTAGGTGTCGCCTGCATGGATGGGGTCCTCGTGATCATTCCAACCGCCGGTTAGAGACGCTATCCGAGATGGCGGTATGTCGCAGTCAATGGTGTACCTGTGTCCATATCATTTCTAGTTCTTCCGCTTAGTGTTCTTTTACTAATTTTCAATCTTCTTAGTAACGTTTTCTTCCAGGCTATTCCACGTCATTGTTGAGGTGAGCGGAAGACCGAGCCACAGTACCTTTTGGTCAGGTTCATGGCTGTTATGATGATGGTGGTGATAATGATGTGAGTGTTGACTATTTTTTCATGTCTCACCGCACATTTAGCGCTTTCTGACACTGATCCGCCTTACAGTGAAAATAGGATGTCTTGTGAGGATGTCCTAGAGACATTGCAGTTGAAACTTCTTCCATGTTATTTGGCCCTATTCAGAGTAATTCATGAGACGTTATGGACTATTTGTTGGTCGCCTCCTCTGGAATGATAGTTTCTCTTGCACAATACAGTCATCAGGAAAAACATACGAATCCGTATGCTGAAGATCTAATGCATAAGACATTACAGTTGTTTTTATCGCATCTGTGCTTGCCGGTTTGACGTGTTCGATTTCGAGTTCATACCCTCGAATTACTTTATCTGTTTACATTCGCCCGGTGTTGTTGTTATTAACTAGTGCGATAGACATCGAGTCTACTTCTGTGGGTGCTCGCTGTACCCAACCTGGCTGAATTTTCGCTATGTATTGTTTATCCTTATTTTCATTCCTCTGGTCCATTACTCAGTGTTCTTCAGGCACATTACCAGCTACCAGCTACATAGCACCGCAGTCTGAGGGTAACCCATACACTCACCTATGTCAAATGTGGCCAACGATTGGTGTTAGTTACTGAGTTATGTATTGCAACGGTTTGGTCCACCTTTATTAAAACGCCATTAGATACAGAATGCACTTCCACACTGGTTCGGTTGCATGCGGTTTGCCTTGTACCTTGAGTGATGCTAATGTTTATATGGTAAATATCTAAGCTCAGACAGCTTCTCAGCTAATTTTATATAGGTTGTCATTGAGTCAGATCGTTTTTCCAAAAAGGCATGTGTATTCCCATACCTGCGGACCTAGTGGCCAGACTTGGACAAGCTCCAGACGAATATTGCTGAGGTTTTTAGACTTGGACGCGCAATGCGTATTTTTCGGGTTCCGGATAGATAATCGGTCTCGTATGTTATGATACATTAGCGTGTGGCGTCGTTTACCGCACTCAGGCACTGACCCATCGCGTACACACACACTTCATAATGTGGCTATATGATTCAAGTTAAAACAAGCGTAGCAGTGTTTATGATGCCTTATTGTCCTTTTACGTTCGTCCAACCATCGTTTCGAGAATCGTAGGCATTTCGGTGTGTCGTGATTACTAAGTTTAAAAGGGCATCCAGATACTTTGGTCGTCCATACTGGCATTACACCGGACATATCTAGGGGTCATTTTGTTGAGGACGATAGCTATATTTTGGCACACGCTAGAAAGCTTCTGACAGTCACTATCAGCGACAGATATTCGATTGTCCATAAAAGTTAAGAGGTCTTCAAATCCCAGCTTTCTTTTCGCAACGCCATCGACCAGTTCAGCCCATCGATCCTGCAGGTTCGGCGGCAGCCGTTCTGCAACGCCTGTTTATCTCATCCGTTCTCTTCAGCCGTGACAACGTCAGCTGGTAATTACGCATGTTAGTCGCCAATAATCGTAGCCCGTCAACTTCTCCATACTTCAAACTCGGTCCAGCGAGCAATTCTTTCCTGGCTCACTGGGCGATTACGTTTGGTTGAACAAAGCACTTGCCAAGGATACGGATTGCTCCCCAATAGCCTTGAACATACAGTAACAGATAGCTTCTCTCGCTCCTTCTTGACTGGTTTACAAGGTAAGGGAGTTTTCACTCCTCGTCTGATGTCCGACTAGCTATATGTGACCCAAAATTGTGCACAAAACGGGATAATCCCCTTGGGGAAGCTTAGAATTAACAGGTGTGTTCTGAGTTGGTAATCCGATACCGCATCTGCTATTGGCGTTCCATTGTAAACCACGGTACGATCCGTACGATGTCACCACGTATATGTTATTTTGCTACAGTTTGAAAGAAAATAACATGATTGCGCATTCATTTGCCATCTGCTCTCCTCCTTCATCAATGCAGAGGGAGTTGATCACGCTGAGTGACCAGGTTATTGCAGTAAACAGGCGTCAGTTCTCACCATTGTTGAGTGCAACTACACTGGTCACTCTAAACCGCTGAAGCGACAGATTCGAAACTTTCACATTTCAATTCGTTTGCACCGTGATTGAAAACCTCGTGAATACTTGATGTTTCACCCAATCAGTGGGCATAGATAATTCCCACGGGACGTCCTCGGGCATTCACGCGTACCTGCCGCTTCTGACTAATCAATCGGTGACAGTTTGAAGCTCGATACTTTGCTCACTGAGAGTGGTTTATTGTTCCTCAAAACAGGGCTACACTCAAACCATAGTTTATAGATCGTCCGATTCATTGATGTCACGTGGATAACAATCTCGTCCCAAGATTGTATACATTGAAACAGCACGGAGAATTTTATCACGCTTTCGTCTGCTGTTATATTGGTGTGTGTGCCACTTAGTATCGGTCACTGATGCGATGGTCCTCATTATTGGAACAATTGAATCTACACTGTATCCCACTTGTTGTGGCGACACCATCGACTCTGCTGCATCCAATTTGGCACATACTTATGGCGACAGCTCCATCTGACTGGAGGACAAACAATGAACAACCAGTTAGTTGCAAACATTTGAATCAAGTGAGCGAACTGGCCTGTTTTACGGTCTCCCGGTCTTTCTGTCCAACTACTAGGCTGTCTGTGATCTAGCTGTGATCGATAATAATGTGGGCGAAGTTCTTTTAAATTTTGGGCGATTAAGACCAAAGCGAATAGATGACGCATTGAACGAGACAAACACATGAAAATTGTAGGAAACACTGTTTATCAGTACAGCTCACGTCTCATGTAAACAGTGTGATTAATGAGTATGGGGAATGGGGGAAGAAAGAGAGGGTTGGCGTGGTCCATGCGAACGATTTCTGCACAACCAGTTACGGGAAGCTGTGTGTCCATGACGGTGTATTGCAAAAATGTTCCGAAGGTTGTTTGACTAACTTTATTTCTAGTCACATTCGATTAACTCAACATTATCAGTCGCCAAAGATATTTTTGTCTACCGGTCATCAATCATATCTAATTTAACCCTTCCCTCACAGTTGACTAGGATTCCCCTTTCGATTCACCCATTGTTTATCTTCCGAAGGTTCTGACTATTCTGATTGCGGTGATATGCTCTCTATCTCACTCACTGTATGTTCGTCAAAATCAAATCGTTGTACAAAAGTTCTAGTAAACTTATCAGCAAGTTCTGTCTTGATCCCTAGGTGGTACCAATTATGTTTATCATTAACGGCTATGAATCATTCGCCTCGGACTCGTAATTGCTTTGTTTGACCGCTCAGGATTTTGAGGGTGGTGCTAGTTGGGGAAAACCGTCACATTTCTTTCACCACCAATAGGAAACCCTAGGCTTTAACTCTCTACAGACATCACTTAGCAGTTCACTTACTCTTCTTGTGAGTAGTTGAGATCTAAAGGGTTCGTAGCATCACAGTGATAGCGATACCAACTATGAATCACATGGTCACGGGTTCCAACCCCGGTTGTATAAGTCTGGAAGGTCTGATGGCGCTAATTCTACATGTGACCCTGTACCTCACAGGCAACTAAACGTCTCGTGGTATAAAAACTAAAATCTCAACTCGAGGTAAATAAGGGCTCGGGGATTCGAGCACTAGCCTACTATCTCTGTCCACCTCTATCTGTATCCACTTGGTCTATACACGTCGGAATTCTTTGACTGTGATGAGCGGTGTACTTTTGGAAGTGATCATGAGGAGTGTAACGAGGCCTCTTCGTCTCCAGTCCGCATAACCATTTTCAACGTCAGGGTATGTTGGTAGATGATAATCATACTTGTTATTGTTTTATCGACTGATAAGCTAATTACAAACTGCCTTGATTCACGCCTAATGCATGCAGTTTGTACGACCATATGGTGGTATTTACGTGATACAAATGAGGGCTCAGTCTTTTTAAAATTTTATACCAGTTTTCCTCTACGTTGGTTTATTTCTCCACTTATGTTCTGAAGGTTATCTTTGTTCGTCAACCAGCACACCACAATGTGTCCTAATTACCTCTACTGTTCTTCGCTTCTCACAACACTAATACATTCCATTTCTCTTGCTATTCATTTAGAGTGGAAATCCGGGGCGCGGCAACCATCTTGGATGTGAGTTATTTCGCCCGCTCGTTGTCCGAGGAGGAGGACACATGGACGCATACTATACAGGAGCTGAATACGGAACTACGTCATTGTCAGCGTCAAGCGGAAAGTCTGTCCAATCGTATTACACGCACGACCAAACAACGTATGATGTTGGATACGTTTGCTGACAATCTGATTCGTCGTGATGAGGAAACTGCTACAAGCATAGGAGCAACGACTGGCCCGTGTTCCATGCCCAATCATGTTGTAGGAGGTGTGCCAGCCAACACAACTCCTGGTGCACCGTCACCTGCTTTGACTGGCGAACACAAGGGTTCACTGGAGGTAGGGTTATGCCGATTTGGCTCTTTTCCGTTTGTGTGCTGACAACCGTAGCGATATATATATATATGTATAATGTATATATATCGCATACAAGTATACATGTGTTTAGCATGATAAAAGCCATGCAAAGTGGCAGACTTACTGTGACAAACAAGAAGAACAACTGAGTTATGTGCAGCAAAAACAAGTAAGGTGTAGAGAGAAGGGGAAAAGGCATTACATCGATGCACATAGAGATTCATGACACGAGCATCTTCTGCTTCTTTTTTCCCATCATACCAGACAGCATCCTTACTCAACGGCACCCGGTGCCGGTCGGGAAACCGAAATGTCCTACTGAAATGAGCTTCTATATCCATGCCTACATACCCCTAATCTGTGTCATACACTAGCCAACCGGACTGCCGCTTCGGAATTGTTGATGGCCGAAAACAGACACACGCGCACAGTCTGCTCGAATAAGCCATGTTTCGGAGCTGTATGTCAGGTGTGTCCATGCATTGACAGTATACACGTGATCTTTTACTAAACGACTGTGATGATGTCTGCACCACAGATGGCATACGTTACCAAACGTCATATATGCTTTAGCTACATGATTTGTGAGTTTATCAGACAATCCACCAGCGCGGATGTCGCTCTCAAGGTGTTTTAACATCCCGGCTACACCCAGCGCCTCATCACCATGGGTGTGAGAAGGTGCATAGTCCGGTCAATCTTGAAACAACACCTTGCACGTGGGAAGTGCAATGCTCATATCAACCTGACGACCTGGAGCCGTTAATCTGTGCAAGACGTTCTAAGCCCCAATGAACTCTCATAGCTCGGAACAGTTTCATCTGCATATCCTAGGTCGAGAGGTCCAGTGTCTGGAAACATTTCTGCACAATTTTACTTGCACACTCCAGGATCTCGCGTAATGCAAAGTTGAATAAGAAAGAGGAAACTGGACAGCCTGGTCACCATAGACTGTGAATGAGTTGCTCACACGTTACGCTTGGTTTACCAAGTGCAATGACTATAATATACACTAAAAATCAGGTTAAACTCACGAAATGCTTGAGCCATTTCTAATAGTGAGTATATTGTTGATAAAAGCTCAGCCGCTTGGAACCACTTCCGTGACCCAAAATTTTCGGGGCAAAACTGTCAACTCCTTGACTAGGACTGGGCCATCATCTTTAAAAAGAGTTGGAGAGAATTCATCTGAGCTTGCTGCTTTACGAAGTTTCAAGAAGTTGATATTAAGCAAGACTTCCGCTTCAGGAGACGAAGAAAACTGCGGTCATGTGTGAGAAGTGTTCAGCTTATATCAACTAGATCCCCTACTACCTAGCAGTAATGAATTCAACAAGACGAAATAAAGGTAGATAGAGCACCATAAATGAACGCCAAGTTGTTACGAATAATCGGATTTACAAATAGGGAGAATAAATGTTCACAATCTAGAGACAAAAGATGTAGTGTCGCCCTCAATCATTTTCATCTTATGTATCCAGATGAACTTTTTCTGTTGACAGACTTGAAATCTCGATTCAGACAACTGTACATACTAATGATACATCTAAGCGGTGAACGATCCTAATGCACATCAGCCGCAAATTTCGTACTACTGTCCGAGGTACGATTAATTGCAAGTGATGGTCAGCACCTTATAAGGGCCAGAACCTCAAACGATCCATTACTGACTAACAACCGGTACACCACATGATTTATGACCCAACTGACACAGTAGGCCAAATTTGGACTTGCTGTTTTCTCAGGTAACTTGGATTGCAACCCGCTTCCGTATGGCCGGTAGTTTGTCTGATTATCACTGAGCTACCGCTAACTCATTAATGATTAAGGTGTTGTGCATTATACGCTGTTGTCCATCGGGACTTTTACGTGAAGAGGGTGTGGGTTAGTGCCCGTGCCAGTGCAGGCCGATGTAAAGTGCAAGGTAAGCCAATGCTTATTTGTTATTTGGAAATGACGACAGTTACCAGTAACTTAGTTGTCATAGGTCGCAGTTGGCTTTTGGATTTGGGGGCTCTGTAACCTCAGCACTCTGCGCCTAAGGATGGCAACTAACACACATACTGTGGTATGAAAGTTATTGTTTTGCTAGTTTTTTGTAAAATGTAGACAGCAATGACGCGGTGGAAGTGAAGACCCCATGGACGTCGGCCGTCTTGCAACCGGCGCCACCTGGTTGTTTGTTCGACATGTGTGAACACACATTGGCGCTGAGTATTTAATTTAGGATATTGGATCTCAGTCTGTTTCCCTATTTGATGCCGAAACGAGGTTAATTCTTATGTATGCGTGATAGTCCGGCGTCGTTTTCACCCAGTGATGTGTTACTATCGACTTTGATAATGGTATTGATTACGGACAGATGTAAATTGCCTCTTGTGCGGACGAATCTTTATGGCGTATGAGATTTCGTGTTGACTTCAAAGAAGCTGGTAATCACCTTACCACATGCAGATGGACACCGTCAACCACAGGTTGCCAACTTGCACTGATTACGGTCACAATGCTTCTAGACTGAAAATATGCAACTGTTTCATAATGTTAACTTAAAACCCAACACTTGAGGATAGTTTTTGTCTATAGTTTAGTTAGTTCTTGAGATTTGCATCCAGTTCAAGAACTTGTAAGCTATTCTTGCCTGTAATTTGTGATGATCCGTATGACAGTACGCATGCCGACCATTAATCAGAGTTGCGGGCTCGAACACCGTTTGTCGTGACTTCTCCTGTCTGAATTTGAACAGTCTGACAATATCTAGTCTTCACACGTGGCACGTGATGTAGGAGCTGAAAACGAATCTTCCCTTCGTTTAAAACAACAACACCGTCCAATCAATAACAAAAATCATACAAGAAAATTAGCGGGTTTGATAGAATATTTCCCCCCGGAAAATGAAGTGAATTTAGTCATCAATAGTCACTTTCTTATCGATTAATCCCAGGACTAATCGGATATTCCTTAGGTGCAGACGAAGTGGGCTTCATTCGATACACTGGTAACCTCCGCGATGTGATGTACCTGTCTTTACATAGCGTTGACGAGCATCCTGATGAAAGTAATTGAATTCAAGTTGAATCGTATGGATTGCGCAACGACTACGACAAAAAATGGCGTTTATTGATATGCCTCTAGCATCATCATTATAATCCTCGATATAAATGCATCCGTAATTGCTACCACGGCTCAGCTACCGTACAACCACGAGAGAACCAACTTTGTTTACAGAAAAAAGACGGAAGGGACGGGACTTGCTGCATGGTGCCCCCCATACGTAAACTTAGTCAATCAACATTAGGACGCCTACACCTAGTAAACAAACAATCGAGTTGCAAGTGGGAGTAAAGTGACATCTTTGAAACAGCCTCCTCACGGCTGTCACCATCACGATCAGCACAATCAAATAACAACATTATTTGTGCCATTAGGCTTGATTATCCGCCTTCTCCGTCATGCAACACCTTATCCCGGGGAACGAACTACCTACAGCTTCTAACCTACTAGTAGATGTTTTCACTCCCCTTTGCCAATTCATCGGTTGATCACAGATTTTCCTACTCCGGTGAACTGAAGACTCACTAAGTAGTGAGTAGCTTGGTTACCGTTGTGTTGGCATTCCGAATTCATGGCATGATCATCTACATTTCTGCATATTTACAGTTTTTTTGGAGCTAACTTGCTTATATCTCAATACCCAAATTCCCTGATCTCATGTGATTCGTTTGGTTGAGTGCAACTATTAAGATTCAGATGTCATTTGATATCCTTACTCTGTTGCAACCTCGGTTCACACCCTCTTTTTAAACTACTGTGGTCTTATAATTGCGTCCCGTAAGTTTCGGTGGGTCACCTTCTGATACAAAAGCCGCACAAGTCGGTGAAGAGTGCCATAGCCTTAAAGGTTCGAGTCCCACACGTGAACTACATATGTTTTAAATAAATTTTTGATCGTGATATGCACATCGACTACCGATGTCGGGGGTCGTCTTCGGTTAACTTATGACCGTCACATCTTACTATTCTGTTCGGGTTTGGACAGTCTGACGTAGCTGAACTCTCGCATATGAGCCAGTCTGATAATGTACAAACTAAAACTTACAATTACAGTGTTGGTGTCACCAGTCTGGTCTGTGAGCGATGCTATTAAGCTCATCGATCAAGTGGATGCGATCTTTGACCGGTCACACGAAGGTTGTTAGTTCGGGTTTCTGTCTGACGTGACCAATCGAAGGTTGAAGACCAGTTACATCATATTTAGGTAACTAACAGGTTCACTAGATACAACCTGACAAGTTAGATGTGCATTTGCCTTTTTATATGCATAAACTTAAATTTAAATTCTCCTGGGTTCTGCCTAAAAATATTCAAGCAACGACTGGTTTATGGGATGTTTCATCATCTACAAAATGTAGTCCATTTATAGTAGATGAGTAGTTTACTGCGTTCTGACCGTCCGTCAATCGGTCGATGTTCTAGTAATCTAATAGAGCTGCTAGCCAGTCGTTAGTAGGTACAGGTTGAACACCACTCAAGTTTGGTCGAAACGTTTGCCTTCAGGTAGACCGTCCGACCAGTTTCCTTTGGAAAAACCACTGGACTTACAGCTCATCCTTCTTATGGCTCGCCAGTAGTGCATATTCTTGCCAGGACCTGGAATTTGACTCCGGTCACGCTTTCTTGATCACTGTGTCGGTGACTGTTCATTCGGTATGATAGAACTATCTTATCAACATGCATGGGTTATGTTTAGGTTTGACATAAGTGAACCGTTGATACTTTCAAGCGGTTACCTCCCTCATGTGTACCTTGCTTGTTTGTCGTCAAAGCAGTGGTCAGTCAACGTGAGTCGATTCAAGTGAGGTGTGTCATTCTAGCTTGTTTGTGAGTCTACTTGATTTGTAACGAACGAATGAAGTAGTTGTGTATGTGTGTCCGATCCCCTTCGCTCGATCTAACTTGGACCCTGTGATTATCTAAACGTATAGCTCATTTTCAAGCACTATTGGGAAACGAGCCACAACTGACTTCATCGATCACCGTCCATTACGCGAACAGGCTGTCCACAAATATTCTCCATTTTTGCTATCTGTCTCCGTCAAATGACAAGTGAACCCAATCCGCACGGTTTGATTAGTCGGATAAATTATTTACTGAATCTCTTGTTCCCATACAATGCACGACGGTAGCCACTTGCACACACAGACTGTAACTGATTCACGCGTGAAACAACCGCTCTAATTCAAACATTCAACTCACTGCCAAATGGTCTAGTTCGAGCGGAGCGAGTGTATTGACTAATGGGCTGGTCTCGACAGCTGTGTTTGTCCTGGCACTGGATACGCTCTCGCGCGTGTGTTTATGTCCATCATCGGTATGAGCGACCGAAAACTGTCTTGTTTCGACGCTTAGGCATGTTGGTTCAGCTGGCGGATGGGTTGTGCCCGTCTGTCTGTTGGGCGTGTGTGTTTGTCCTTCTCTCCCTTCGTTCGCGTTCGAACTGAGTCGAAGAAATACATATCGGAATGAACTAGGTGTCAGGTTTCATCAGCCCGGTCCTTTTCTGATACTGTATTCATATTGTTTCCTATATAATCTAGTCACAGTTGATTCAACTGTGCTCGGTTCTTTGAGAATTTGTCATTACTTTCCTACAGAAAACGTAAATATCACAGAGTAATAGGTGTTTTTCCTGGCAAACTTGAACCGAATGTTTATTCCGTGTGTATTGTCTATTCCGTTTGAATGGTAGCGGCTTCATACAAGAACCATAACAGATTCGAAGTTGGTCAACCCCGCGTTTTTATCGAGAATATTGTTGATGATATTTATTTTTCAATACGTATCTCAAAGAACGTCGGTATCAAGTAGCTGTGTTTACCGAGGAAATTCCTACTTGAGGATGTTCACAGACTACTCATCTCTGACGGTTACTGCTTACGCATCACAGACTGTGTATGGCGGAATCAACATATGAGTAACACAATTGTTGGTCACTGTATCATTTAGGTGGGCAAACTGGATGGGTTCATACATAGAACAATCTATCGCTAACAGACTCATCAGTTTCGTAGGTTGTTCATTATATACCATCTCATTGCCTGACGCTTAAGGCCTCATTTGTGAAACCTCAGGTCTACTGAACAGATAACGTGGTAGCCAATTGATACCTTGATGAGAGGGCGTTAAACAACACACATCGAAACTTATATCCGCAAGCCCGACACGTCTGTTCAGTTGGTGACTTCAGGATCCGCAATATATAGGTTGAAATTTTATTAGGTATGGTATAACCACTGGCATCCCTGTAGCAATTTGTTATAACTGAATCCTACTGAACACGAATGCGAATAACTGGTACAAACAACGGTGAACGAATAACGCGAATAGAAACCCCTTCCGATTGGCCCCAAAACCGCGAACGATAAAAACCAATGAAAACACGGACAAAGCAGACTCCAGATAAGCAATGTATTTAGCCACCAGACGCTTTGCAAATTTACATGAGAAACTGGTCTGTATTTATAGAAAACCATTGATCTTGTGGTGGTGTGAGTACGCGAAGAAATATTGGAATCCCACGCCGATGCATCTCTCAATAACGGCTTGCGATATGTGATTTCTGACAGCAGAATCGTGTTTTTCGGGTCAGGTTTACCCTGACCATAACACCTCCCATTTGAGGAAGTTGATCGTACGATGGAAGTCGGGGGTTAACTTGCAGAGGCATCATTGGCCGTCGTACTCGGTCGGTCTATCTTCTAGGAAGTAGTTCACGTGATGGACTTTGCGTGCTGGGAGTCGTTGTTCCGGACTCCGGCTAGGGGAAACCAAACGTCTCCATCAGGATCTCTAACGGAACATCTTTCTCGTCCGGTGATGGTTCAGCGATACTGGTGGATTGAAGCTGGTTGGCATGGCGTATCCAGACGTCCGTTCCAACTTAGACTTCATAAATGACGTTTCCCAGATTTTTGCGTATTCGGCCCAAGGACCACTTAGCAAAACCGCTGCGATAATCCCGGGACAGGACGGTCTGGTCACTGCTGAAGCGTCGGTGTTTGACGCTTTGCCGTTGGTTGAACCTGTTTTCCATTGCTGCATCCTTGGAGCCTGGGACGGCGACAGTTAGGCGGATGAAGTCTGGCGGCGATCGGATTTTATGTCCAATAAGAGCCCCAGCTGGAGATCTTCCATCAGGTGTTGGTGGATTTGGAGTCACCCGATAGTGCATTAGGAATGTATCCAAAACTTCCACGGTCGTTCCATTCCGTTGAGCTTTCTGAAGGGCACGTTTGAACGTGTCGACAAAGCGCTCTGCCTGGCCGTTGGACTGAGGATGGTAAAGCGGTGACCGGATGTGATCAATGACGTTTTGATGACAGAAGTCAGCAAATACGGAGGAAGTGAACTGTATTCCGTTATCGCTAATCAGGGCACGTTTGAACATGTTCACGAAGCGGTCCGCTTGGCCGTTGGACTGGGGATGGTAAAGCGGTGACCGGATGTGATCAGTGGCGTTCTGATGACAGAAGTCGGTAAATACGGAGGAAGCGAATTATGTTCCGTTATCACTAACCAGAATCGTTGGGCACCCGAACCGGCTGAACATTTTTCGAAGTTGTAGGACGATTGATCTTGTGGTATTAATTGGCATCAGGACAAACTCTGGCCACTTGGAATAAGCGTCGACGACGATTAGGAAGTTCTGACCGTGCAGAGGCCCAGTAAAATCCAAGTGTACCCGCAATCATGGAGCCGTAAAGATTGGCCAAGATTCCAGTGGAGCTCCTGGGGGTGCTTCAGATGCGTAAGCACAATCGTGGCAGGATCTAACCAGTTGTTCCAGCTGTTCATCTATGCCGGGCCAGTAGACGTAACTGCGAGCCAACGCCTTCATTCGGCTGATGCCAGGGTGGCCGACATGAAACTGGCGAATTACTGTAGGTTGAAGTTCCGGCGGGATGACGACACATTCTCCAAACAGCACACAACCATTGAGAGTTGAAATCGCGGAACGTTTCCGGAAAAACTGCGCCAGGTCACCCGTTAGTCCTCTATCGGGCCAGCGGCTCTGATTGTAAAATATCACAGACTGCAATGTCTGGTCTCGTAGAGTTGCTTCAGCAACCAACTAGGCCGTGACCGGGAGTGTCCGGATGACTTCGGAGAACACGTGATTGGCCTCTGTTTCGAAGGGCATTGCAGCAGTCAAGGCCTCTTCTGGATTAAGCGTCTGTGAGCCAATCAACCGAGAGAGAGAGCATTTATCTGTCAAATACTCGTTGTTGACGTATAGCTGGTGTCGAAGTCGTAGTTGAGCAGAGTTGTTGCCCATCTTTGAAGATGGTTGGCCGTGTAGATCGGTATACCTTTCTTTGATCCAAAGACAGTGAGCAGTGGTTTGTGGTCAGTCAGCAGAATGGAATGCCAGCCAGAGAGCATCTTGTGGAAACGCTTCACTGCGAAAACAGGGTTAAGCGCTTCTTTCTCGAGCTGTCCAGAGTTCTTTTCTGCTGACGATAAACAGCGAACAGCATGAGCGACTGCTTTCTGGAAACCATCAGTGTAGAGGTGTGAGAGGATTGCTCCTACTCCATAGCTAGAGCCGTCCGATGCGGTCACAATTTGGAGAGTGGGATCAAAATGCGTCAGCAAGTTGTCGGAGTTGTGCATTTTCTATACTTCCTCAAGTGAGTTCTGGCATTCGGTTGACCAGTTCCACAAGACATCCTTCGTCAACAATCTGTTCAAGGGTGCTCGAACGCGATGCATGGCGGGCATAAACGCGCTATAGTGGCTGACGAAACCCAAGAATGGACTTAGGGCAGATACGTCCGACGGTAGTGGCGTATCGACAACAGCTTGAATGTTGTTGGGATCTGGGTGGAGGCCGTGACGATCGATGATGAAGCCCGGGTAGTTGATTGAGCACATGAAGAAATTTCACTTTTCCTGGCGAATACGGAACCCGTAATCAGCTGTGCGTCCAAGAACCAGGTCCAAGCGTTCTGTCAGTTTTGCCTCAGCAGCCCCGGTCACGACGATGTCGTCCAGATAGGCGGCTGCACCTGGAATATTGGTCAGTATGTAATCCATGATCTGCTGGAAGACTGCCGGCGCCAAACGTGAGACGTTGATAGTGTAGCAGGCTGCGATGGGTGTTGATGGTGAGCAGCTCCTTGAAAGGTTCTGAGACTTCCACCTGTAGGTAAACGTCCGTTTAGTCCAACTTCGCGAAGAACTTGCCACCGTTCATCTTCGCGCATAGGTCATCGGGCAGTAGTGTATATCCAACGAAGCATTTAGGCCTGCAGAAAAGTCAGCGCAAATTATCACCACAGCATTGGGCTTCTTTACAACGACGATCGGTGCGGCCCAAGCGGAATAATTGACTGGTTTCAGGACACCAGCTTCCTGTATTCGATCGAGTTCCTTGTTCACTAGTGGTAGAGCTGCGTACGGCACTGGACATTTCTGTCGGAAAACGGGTCTTGCGTTTGGAAGGAGGTGCAAGACGGCATTCGTTTTGATGCTCTGTCCTAAGCCTTCCTGGAAGACTGCATAGTGCATTCAGCACAAGTGGTCGATGATACCGAGAGGACTGGTGGTGTGAAGCGATACCGTTGGGCTAACATTGATTGAGCCACCGTTGGCCCAGCGGCTGGTGGGCATCTCCAACAAGTTCATCGCATCAATCCAGTCCAGCGTGAACAGATCCAACTCCAGTTGATCCGTAAGGTAGCAGCTGCCTTTGAAGTGGAAGTCACCGAATGAGACTTCACAAGCTAGCTCGTCAGATAACCTCAGAGCGCCACCTGAAGCATTGCGGGCATTGTGTGTATTTGGACGCACGGAAGGTCCGCCCATCGTGTTCCATGTCTTTCTTGATATGATAGTGTTGTCGGCGGCGGTGTCAACTTGTAGCCGAACCGCGGTACCACTGAGTGTCAACGTAATATACTTCCGCCTGCAAGCATAGTCGACCAAGAATGTGGCAAAGATGGAGTTTGATTGTCGGGCCGGCTTCTGGAATCGTCGACCGCGGGACCTCAATCTGGGCTGTGAGGTCAACTGATTGTCTGCTCGGCAATGGCCTTCCTTGTGGCTTCGGCAATTGCATTTCTGGCACTTGTGTTTCTGATATGGACATAAGCGCACATAATACCAATCCCCGCATTGCCAACAGGGTGTCGGAGGCTTTGAAGATCGCTCCCGGCTGGGTGGCTGCGATCCACCAGGGTGAGGATGACCAATGTGTACCGATTGAATAGTCAAAAATGTTGGAGGTTTTGATGACTGCTGGATCATCAGAGCGTCATTTTTGAGATTGACCAACCTCTGGCATTCGGCGGTGATCATCTGTAGCGTCATCTCAGGGTCGTGTTCCTCTTGTTCAGGATACGAGTGCGGATGTCAGCATATGCCGGTGACCACATACGAAAATCAGCGTCTTGCATTGATCATCGGTCATGGAGGAGTACTTGAAGAGCTCGCACTCTCGATTGACTTTTCCGGCATAGGTGACAAAGTCTCCGGATTGGCTCCTGGTCAGCTGGAAACACTGATACCGGATGTTAACAGGGATTATTGTTCGCCGAAGATTTGGCTAAGACACTTGACTGTGTCATTGAAAGAGACATCGCGAGCGTTCTTTGGCAAAATGAAGTTCGTATAGCGCTCGAACTCCAAAGGACCCAGTTTGCACAATAGCAGTCGGACACGTTGGGCATCATCGGCAGTAGCCAGCTTCACCTCGAATACGTCCTCATGTTTTCAATACCAGTTATCAAAATGGACCTCGGAGGATTGATCAAAATGAAACTCTGAGATTGAGTTTCCTAGGGACTCGGTCAGCGGGTGCGATTGTGAATTGCTGCCGGAATCCGGACCATGCATAGTCAGTTTCTGCGTCAACATGTCGATCAGCTTCAATTGCACCTTCTCGAATTGAGCCTATTGTTGTTGTTGCAAAATGACCGTCAGCGCTTCTGCGGTTATTGACATCGTGGATTCTTACTGCAAGATATAGAAAAGACCCCGTCATCAGGTTTACCATGACCCTAACACAATTTATGAACCAGATGTAGTTGTTTAGTTTTTCTCCTCGTTCCACAAAAAGAAGTCTTCGTTTTCTGTGCAGCTATTGCTCTTTTACGATGGCAACACCACATGAGCGATATCGATTTTGTGAACTAGTTTCGATACTTCGATCAAGTCGGCTCGGACATCTTTCTAATGCATTCTATCCTATAACCTATTACAACGCTTTTGATGCTCATGATTTATCATTGGGATATGAATATATTGTCTCCGTTTTTCTGGCTGTAATTTCAGTGGATGTCGGGTTTGGCTAGCTGTAGACGCTGGTCCAAAGCCGAGATCATTGACCAAAGGGCCATTGTGCATGTTATCGTGGTTTTCTTTTTGAGACAAATCAACGTATAAAGTTGAAAAAAACCAAAGGACAGCAAAACGTTTCCATCGCATGCAGTCTAGTACCGACAAACATGTTTTCTGTCTTTTCATTACCCGTGAACATTTTGTACGTGTTTGTGTGTGTGCTTGTCAGTTCGTTTTTTTTGTTACGTGTAATTGCTTTATGAATTGGTGCTCACTGTGTTCCACCTTTTACAACCAGTCTAAGATGTTTCGATATCACTTTCGCCTGTCTCGGTGTCAATTTGAGTTGCCCCAGATAAATGGGTCCAGGCTAGCTAACTTTGTTTACTCTCTGCATCAGACGGGACCGCTCTTTCTCACTCTGTAAAAGTCAATTAATCCATGTGTTTGTCAGCCTAACCATGTGCACATTGATCGTGCGACCCTAATCGCCGTTGAAACGCAGTTAACTCCCTTGGGACATCTTAAATTGACATCGATACATCGTAGTCTGAAAAAGACATAATCTGTCTGTTCCACGAAATGACTTATGTATACGTACATTATTCCCCTCACAAGATTCCGCTGAGCAGAAATCATTACACTGGAATCTGTGAAGAGTCTTAATGCTCAGCAAATTTCAAATGGACTACGTTCTAAGATCTATTATAACATAATATTTTAAGCAAATGGTTAATCTATAAGTAATACATAAATAAAGGAAACTTTTCAAACTGTTAGGCGAGTTAATGTGCACGATTTATGGCAGTAAAAATCCATCTGCATGTACTCGGGTTCTTCGTATATAACGCCCTTGATATGTAACTGTTTTTAAGATGTCTTCGTAAACCACGTGTCCCAATCGTGTGCCCTTACGATGTAGCAAGTCTGCAAGTTTTCACAGGTTTGACCCAACCAATCCCGGACAATCTTACACGTTTGCTGTCTAAGTGTAGCGCACGAAACAAGTAAGTTTAAAGTTGACGTATCTTCAAAGCGAGGTTCTGTCGCATAATTGGTTAGTTAGTCTAACGGTCTTACAAACTCTTACCGAACTGTGATCAAAACAATACATTCCTAGCATTTCTTCATTGTGGTTCATCAATGTCACGTTTGGTGTACATGAACGATTATACAATTCACAAACTTATGCTGTTCATGAGGTCTCATAATTTATAATGTATACAATTCGATAAAGTGGCTTAAGATTGCTGTTTGCTTTCGTCTTCTGTACGGCATCAAAGGATGATTGCTATAGCCTGCTTGCCCTAGCTCTCAGTTGCCAGATCATGGAAAGTGAAGTGCTAGTCCTCAGTTGTTCTGGTAACTGGAATATTCCGAATACAGTCTAGGTGTGGCAAAGTGTTAAACTCTCCTCGTTGTATCCAACGTCAGAAAGATATCCACAACGCGTTTGATGTTCGATTTTCAAAGACGCCGACACTAAATATCTGTGGGCTCACGTATGTGTTCTGGCAAAATGAACGTGTACACAATATTTTGTCCATTCGTGCCTGGGGAGATATGAAATTCCCACATAAATCGATTGGAAGCTGACAACGCATTGAGTGACCTTCAGGGTCACTCAGTTTGCCCCATGGATATATTAACATGTTTAAAGTTCATTGGTATGTCATCACGTGACTTGGAAAGATGCTTCTAACCTGAACCATGACTTCAAACTTGACGGTTTGTCAAATAGTCGACCGTGGTCTGATGCAGCTTGTTAAAGCAGTGGAGTATTCAACAGTGACTTTTTCAACTCATGATGACTGAATTACCATACTATGACATTAAACTTAACGGATTCTATACACCTTCAATGGCGTTGAACTTCATCACACAGCTTCATCATGTTTTTGTTCCATTTATGTGTGAGATCGATTTCGGGACAACACACTGTTAAGGTATTCTCTGATAGCAGCCTCGTTTGATATGACGCTCTGGACCGTTTTGTGCGATAAACCTGCAGATTTGGCTGCTAAGCTTTGTGTAGCATCCAGTCTTCGTAAACTGTTCAAATGTCTTACGTTTCTTACCTCGAAGGCTTTTCGTTCATTGTTAGGCAGATCGATGCACAAGTATTCCTGAACACAGCACAAATAGTCCCAACCTTTATCATTCGAAACCTTGAGACTGTCCAATTGTAATAGGTCACAAGTTAAGCTGCATCTGTCCAGTCAACTTTGGGTAGTTTCCAGTGTTGCATGCTCATTCAACCTTCGATACCACGTGGCGCCACAAAAGCAACCAATAACTGAGCGACTACAAATTTGGATGCCCAATCCGAGCAGCTTACAGTGTCCACGCATAAAAAATGTAGGAAACCGGCGTCAGCGAGGGTGGGAACATTTTGAGATATGTCACTTTTCACGGTGCTACATTTTAAGAAATCAAGAAATAAATAGAATTGGGTCGGGAAAATCTTAAAGTAGGAACATTCCAAGCAGTGCCAAATTTTAAGGGTTATGTGTTAGACGGATCGGAGTGTATTCTCATCTCTTAAAATGACTACTGTTATAGTAGATGAGAGCACCTCCTATGAAAGCCACCTTCGTACACAGACTACCCGATCAGTAGGATTTGAATATGATAATCGCCGTTTAGTGTCCTAGTAACGATTGTCCAAAAATGTTTCACTCGCGCTTGCAAACACGCTCCACTGTGGTTACCGAAGCGCCGCAGACGACGTGATGGGAAAAACAGGAGCTGGAGCAGAGTGGTGTTCAGTTCGATTTGATTTCCCCACAAACGGTCACACACACATACTTGACAACAACAGACAAATAGAACGGTTGTATTTTTGTTCTACCGACCATTGTCAAACAGGAATTTACTTACATAAAACGATCAGCGTCATGGACTGACAACACTGCCGTCCAGTTGTGCTACATGCATGAAACGGGAACCTATGATGATCAGAAAAGTGCACATTTCTGTTGCTTCAAGGTTAACGATCGTGCACTGCATGGCGTACAAAATTATGTGAATAGCAAGGTGTTGAGCGAGCGCGAAATATTCCCCGTTTGATCGAAAAACCTCAACAAAAGGGCGAAAAAAGAGCGACAGAAGATTTTGATGCTGTTAGACAACTATACCTCCCACACAGATACTGTCTCTATAACGTATTTATTTGTTTCCAAACACAACATCTCAATTGCAATCTCTAGATACTCGCATTATACGGATGTTCACAGCAATATACGGAAAATATTTTTTTTAGGACTACACTCTGCATAGCGTCTATGGAAATTTGTAGTAGAAAAGTAAAGAGGTTGATATTTATGTCTGTTGTTAACACTAATATTTTAGGTAGACATTTCGGACGCAATTTGTTTGATTATACACTTTTGGCTGAGTACATCAGACACTGTTATCATAGCGGCGGGTTTTGGGGGAGTGTGGCTTGGATGCATCAAGCTCTTCAGCAACATTAGCAAATAATTACCAGTTCGTCCTTAATAAGAGTGAAAACATAGGAAAGATCTAGAAAGTACATCCCGATGGGTAATTGGCTTAATTTCGAATAACATCCAGGCCAGCAGAGAATATGTTGCTTGGTAGAAGTGGAGTGCCAGAAGAATCAGGTGGGGAATTCGATGTTGAGGACTCCAGCCTAAATGAAGTAATCCAGATAATCGAGTCAGATAAAAGCCTTCAATCATGATTCTACTATGTACTGCATTTATGTGAAGGCCTTCTTCCGGGATCGATAAATTTCCATAAGAGTCTAATACGCTCGGGCTACACGAAGTAAAATATCAACAGACAACAATGCGTGATTTCTCCGTAATGCAATAAAGTGTTTGGCTCTCTCCGACTAATGATTATCTCCGAGGATGGTCTTTCTTTGGGACTGTTTTAGATTGTGTTTTGTTTTGTCATTTACCCAGAGGACATACTCTCGTAAATGCAGATACTTAACTGGCATTCGAGCGAGAAGAGTGTGGAGAACGGTTACTACAAAGCATTGATGAACATGCTGCCCAGTTCGTGTCAGGCGAGTGATTCTGACAAACACTGGGAACAAATCACAGCAGTTATGAAAGCATGCTGTGAAGAAGCATGTTCCGAAGGAGCTGTTCAATTGTGACAACTGTATTTCTGTGACGTTGATAAACTTCATGAACAAGCGTCGCTCGATTCGACCTGATTCTGAATATGACGACGACCGTCGAGAACTTAAACGCAAGCTGACTAAAAGCTTGCGCAAAGACCGTGAGCACCACTTGATCGAACAGTCAAAAGAGATAGAAGCAGCCTTTTTATCTGGGAATAGCAGTAGGCTTTTTTCCGTAATCTGTGGTTGTACTAGTCGTCAAGTCGGTGTAACGGGGATCATATGCGAAAAAGATGGTTCACTTACCATCAATCGGTCGCGCCGACCTGACAGGTGGGCTAAACATTTTGAGGAACAGTTCAGCTGGCCTCAACCAGACTATGTGGACGACAGGACCCTAATGGTCAGTTATTGTGTTCCAGATGGCCCTCCGTCGGAATCAGAAGTGGCCCTGGAGCTCAAGTTATTGAAACTTAACAAAGCTCCTGATCCAGCCCTCTTGCCTCCTTCTCTTTTCAAGGATAGTGGTGAGAGGTTGATATCAGAACTGAAGAAACTCCTCAGACGATCTGGGAAACTGGTGGGGTGCCTCCTGATTGGTGTCTATCAACAGTAATTTCCGTTTTAAAAAAAGAGCCCGAAGTCTATGTGACAACTACAGAAGGATCAGCCTAGTGTTTGTTGTGTCCAAGTTATTCACTGACCTCATTTAACGTCGGCCAACTAAGCCCAGAGAAAGTCAGGCACGCGAAGAACAGGCAGGATTCCGATCCGGTCGAGGGTACGTTGTTCACATTTTACCCTGCGACGAATCTTGGAGCATAGGCACTCATATAGGCACCCGATTCGATTGGATTATCTGGAACTGTCTTCTCCGCGAAGGAGTACCAGAGGAACACGTGAATCTGTTGGGACCATTGTGTGCTCATTTTGTAGGCAGGGCAAGAGTTTATAGACAACTTTCTCGGGTGTTCATCATTTCTAATTTTGTTCATCAAGGGTGTCCGATTTCCCCCTTGTTCAGTTTTGTCACTATCCGAGATGGCGGTGTGTCGCAGTCAATGTACCTGCAGCCACACCATTTCTGGTTCTTCCGTTTAGTCTCCTTTTATTAATTTTCAACCTTCTAAGTAACGTTTTTTCTAGGATACTCCACGTCACTGATGTGGTGAGCGGTGGCCCGAGCCACAGCACCTTCCGGTCAGGCTTATGGCTGCTCTGATGTTGATGATGATGTTGTAGATTGCACTTTGCTACTTTTTGAATGGTGATAAGTCCCAGGCAACAATCTTCAACAGTGAAACTCACAGTCAGTTTATGCTCTTGTTGTTCACGGTTATATCACTGCTCTCTCCCATCAGGTCATCAATCCGTACGACCCGCGAAACATTGACACTTTGCATCGCTTCTTGGGCATCTACGAAGAGCAGGCGGAACGCTTAGACGCTTCGTTGCTGGACGCGAATGAGGAGCTGGATCAAGTTCATGCTCGAATGGAAGCAATTGAGAAGGAACTGCATGAAATTGAACTGAAGCAAGATGAGAGACTCGCCAGGTAAATACATGTGATTTTGTTTCTGTCTCTGTTGACCCGAATCTGAGCTCAGTGAATGCAGACTTCCGCTTAGCTGCTCAATTCATACTAAATTGCACAAGCCCATGTTGGCTTAGTGATGGTTATAGTGGTCAAAATATTGTTTAGGCCTCAGAGTTCGATTCCGAATTTCCTCGAACTGTAGTATCTCGCTTTTGTCAGCCTAGAAATGTTCACCTAACCGATCTATGACTCGGTTGCCAATGGAAATCTGAGTCCCTATAAACAAACCACAGTCTCCGCTTTCAAGTTACTCATAACGCATCAACTCGTGTACAAACTACTCGGTTGTGATGCTGCCAAGATCAAAAAATGAGCTTGATTTAAGGAGCCAAATTGGAGGCCCTTCATTTAGTAACCAGGTTAGAAAGACAAAGCGGACTGAAGCACAAGCTTTGCAGTTTGCTGAGAGCCGATAGGCTATGCGTCGATTCATACACTTTTTCATGTGACCCAAACCATAATTCTTCAAAAAGGGCGTGAGCGATAGTGGTCAGACTTATCGAAGGTGCTTATGATGAGGACGAATATACCTGTCCAAATCCCACCAGAAATGGATTTTGATCCACGAGCCAGTCTATACGCCATCCCTCGTAAATATCGTCGACGATGATCAGTGAGTTGTTTGTGAGTCCGCTGAGTGGTGTTCGATTAATCTTGCGCTTTAATCCAGAACTTCGAATTTTGGTGCCTACAACTCTATTTAGATGAGTAGTTGACGGTATATCATTATGGCCATAACACTAGGCATTGACTTTTGTGTTCTTGCTCGAGTGAACATTATTTTGTATACTTGGGAAGCTGTGTCAATAGCGTCAGCAGAAGTGTAGGAAATGAAATAGGAATGCCTATCCCTAAAGCTAGTGGGGGGTATTCGCTAATCTAGGATATCTCTAACAATAGAGACATCTCTCTGATGCTTAAAGGTTGCGGGCTGTATTAATTCACGGCTACGGAACTAGGCCACTCAGGGTAAACGTAAACCTTATTCGGGGATTTAACCGTCAAAGTCCGTGTTCGATCGTTCGCATTGGATGACACCAATGAGTAGGCGACGAAGAGGTTAGAAAGCAGGTGTTTGGTTCACCAGCAGGCAAGTTCTTTCATTTAGTCGTTACATTTACACAAACTTGGATGGTTAGGCCATGTGTTAAGGATGCCAAATAAACGTCTGCCACATCGAACACTCTTTGCTGTTGCCGTGGCTGACTGGCGTAAAGTAGACAAATGATGACCTGGTGCAGATAAATGAAGTCGTTCACGAAGGGGTTGACCACTGTAAATCGGGTTTTTCTCCCGGTCTCGGGGCCTTGCGACTCCAAGAGTCGGTGGCTTGAGACATTAGGTGAGATGGTGGCGTGAATGTTGTCATTGTTTGGCCGAGTTGTCTGCGAAGTGAGTGCATTTAATGACGCGGGGCAGTTGATGACGTCTTATCTTCACTTACAGCTCGGTTGTTTGTTTTGCAAGATGCAGGCACCCCACTGTTGAGTGTTTAAATATAGACACAGCTATTTTTAGTGGTTAGGTCTCCTTCTCTCCCATCCTGTTGCTTTCTTCTTTCTGGCATGGGTCCGTTTTTCTTCTGCATGGTTGCATGCCGGTTAAGCATCAACGGGAACGACTGGTGCATTACTGTCTATGATGAAGGTTTTCGCCAATACTAGGCAACGATTAATGCTTCTTCTGCACAGAAGCTATAGGAGTGCATGACGTTTAAAAGCATTTCAACGGGCGATCCCAGATATGACTTGGTCTTAGCTGCACATGGACATTTTAAGACATTGTCGTACTGCGGTTGTTACTTATTTCAGTCTAACACATTGAGCCACTTCGGGCTCATTCGTTTTGACCGGGACCACATTTACCTATCAGCCTGTGTTTTTTAATCTCTACCTGTCTTTAAAAAGCCAAGTCTTAACGTTTACTTTCAGTTTTTTTACGATTCTGTTGAATATATGGTTGGAACTCTCGTTGATGTAGGAGAGGCCTAATGGCAAGAAATGTGGACCTCGGCTAAGCTCGACCGCGCAACAAAAGCAGCATAGTTTTATCCAGTGAGTGCACTACCACATACTTCAGTCTCTTCTAAATTAGCAGATATTTCATGCTGCTCATTCGTCATCAACATCATCATAGACGGCAATACATCAGTGGTTCCCACTGATGCCTAACTGTCACACAACGACGAAGGAAAAAACCCTATATAGGAAGAGAGAAGAAAAGAGAAGAGGAGGGGAGGGGGACCTAACTACTAAAAATAGCTACGTCTATATTCAAACGTACAACATCAAGGCATCTACACCCTACAAACAAACAACCAAGCTGTTAATGAAAGCAAAGCGTCAGCAGCAAGACAGCTTCCTTACGGCTTTCGCTGCCCCGCGTCAGTAAATGCACTTATTTCGCAGACAACTCGGCCAAACAACGACAGCACACACGCCACTGAGCTCGGTTAGCCGCCATATCACCTAGTGTCTCAAGCCACCTACTCGGTGGGTCTCGAGGGCTCCAGCCCGGAAGACGAACCCGATCTACAGTGACCAACCCCTTCGTGAACGACCTCATTTCTCTGCGCCAGGTCATCGTCTGTCCACCTCGCACTTTGCGTGAGTCGGCCGCAGCGTCGGCAAACAGTGCTCGGTGTGGCAAACGACTAGCTGGCATCCTTGATACATGACGTAACCGTCTAAGTCTGTGCAAATTTGGTGACTGAACAGAAGAACTCGTTTGACAATCAGTGCCAAACACGTGCTTCCCAACTTCCGCATTGCCTACTCGCTGGTGCAACCCGATACGAGCGCCTGAACGCAGACATCGATGGTCGAATATCTGGAGGCGGTTCACGTCCTCTACTCTGAGCAATCATGTTTTGCTGTCGTAAAGTAATACAGCTCTCACTGTTGTCTGATATACGCGACCCTTAAGTTTCTGAGAAATACCTCTCTGTCGCCATAGGTGTCTCATATTAGCGAACACCGTCCTAGCATTGGAAATACGCGCATCTATTTCATTCCCTACACCTCCACCACTGTCGCTAATGCAGCTTTCCAGATATACAAGCCGGTTAACAGCCTCCATGACTTCATTATCTAACATTAAATCTACATAATCACAGTAATCTTGCAGAAGCACTTAGCATTTTGAGGCTGCAAAGCGCATTCCGAAGTACTTAGCAGATCGCGAAATGGCATTTAGTGTTGTTTGTGTCGTTTGAAAATTGTCACACAGCAACACCTTGTGCACAAGGACACAAGGTTAGCCATTCTTCTATTTGTACAAGCAATTGGTTCTAGGGGTCACTGACGAAGTGGTGGACGGTCGTTTTTCTCTCTTTTCGGCTCTGTGCACTCTAAGAAACAGATCTCACGACCTATGAGCATATGTCAGGGTGGCAGTGCAGACATTCGATAGACTACAGTATTGCGTTTACTGATATTGCAGGAAGAGGTGAGTTACTGTTCTTTGACCTTGCGTTTTTATCTGGTAGATTGAAATTCATCAGACACTCTTGGATGAGGAAGCATCCACGTCCTCGCTGGTGGTCGCTGTAACTGTAATCTGATCACCAACCAGTCAGGTTGATTTCTGTTGTATCGAAGTTTCTAGTCCACCCTTGGATTCATCGCAGACTTCCTTTGTTTCTTTGTTGGTTATGGTTATTTGGTCAGGTCTTCCATTTCCGTCAAACACTATTGCCTCGATATATTTTCTGGGGACAGATATTGGTTGTTATCTTATACACTGATGGAGCACTCTGAACATCTCCATATTTCTCGCGACCTCTCCAGCCACCGACTTTGTGAGTCGTGAGAGCCCCAGCCAGGGAGATGAACCCGATCTACAGTGACCAACCCCTTCGTGAACGATTTCGTTTGTCTACACCGATCATTATCTGTCCACCCCGCACCTTGCGCCAATCGGCCGCAGCGTCGGCAAACGGTGCTCGGTGTGGCAAACGACTAGCTGGCATCCTTAGCACATGACCTAACCACCTAAGTCTGCGCAAGTGTAACAAGTTTTCAAGGCCCACCAATGACATTTTTGGAGCCCAGTGGTAACTATTTAGGAAATCCTGTCAGAGGAGTTCAATCTCCGGATCATCTAGTGGATTTCGTAGGATACAGTAGAATAGGTGAGTAATTGAGTGTATACGTGAAAGTTGTGAACTCTAAGCCTGGTTCGCCGCGTTAAGAGATTGTCATACCTGTTACTGGTTTGAGTCCCGCCAAAGCCTGGGTTTTTATAATTGGTTCTCTCTTAAACTATTAAATCTGCTACACTATTTCTCACTGACATCAAATGTGTCAGTATGCTTGAAAAAATTCCCTGTCAATTTCTCGGGCTGTAATAATATCACAAAGCAGATATGCATGATGCGAGATACAGCTATTGTCTACGAGCTTGTCACCAACGAACAATTCACACGCATTAAGTCAAGCAATTCTTCTAACTTAGCTTAAAGACTCCATTTGTTTATCATTCAAACAATCACTTAAAGACTATACTCTTAACTAATCGCCAGTTTGTGTTCGGATCGACCGCAGACTTGAAACTGGAGCTTATTCTAAAACATCCACAGGTATGACAAACATTTATGTACATTACACCAATCATATGGCTGTTTCGAATGAGTAGAATTCTTGCAGAAAATTCATCGCTTTTCTGATGGAGAACGATTAAGATAATAAGGTGGTTATTGTCTTCTTTTGGCACAGTCGGGCAACCTGAACACTGCTCACTCACTTGTAACTGAACGTTTAGGAAAGACAGTTCGGTCATATAGTTGGAGAGGTTACGGAGATAGTGGTCGTCACATTTTCCTCAAAAGTCTATGAACAAGAATTCATCTCCCTGTCTAGACGAGATTTAGCACCGTTGCAGAGATCCAGTAGAGGCAACTCTGGAGTCTGTTACTTCTAGGTGAGATAGGCCAGCCAGATGCGTATATCTGGTTGCCAAGGTTGTGATCAACCGTGAGTAATGTCCACCAATGCATAAAAATAGCTTTTCTGCTCATTGAGCAGAAGCACTGTCCAGTTCATCTACTTTCGACTGCTCAAGTTAGTGTTGACGAGGAGACTGTAGTATTTCCACTCGCGTGAAAGTCGTGAAGTATGTGACCTCATTTTCAGTCCTCATACTAACTACAACACGTTATTGCATCTGTTTCCTTCCCACAGAACGATGATAGCTGACTAAAAAATATCGTCTGCTATGTCGTCGTGAATAATCGATTCGCGTTCTATTCAAATGCGCATGTAGGTTATCGGTGTTCCTACATCTACCACACATTGGGCTACTTACATGTGCGAACGTATTAATTTCAGTTTATCCACATGCTCTCCCCATTAATAGCCCACATGAATAGGTGTGTGTATGCAACTGCGATGAGTTACACTGGGAGACACAATTATAGGTGGTAAATTTGTACACGTGTCTGGCTAATACTGCTGACTTGTATGTATGTATGTATGTGTGTACGAGTATGAAAACTAAAATCAATGTTACAGTGCAAAAGACTCACCAGGATAACATCGTGGTATCTCCGCTTTTGACCACCAGGATTTCGCTTACCTGATTTCACCTGCTCGTATGGTAGTTGCTTTGGAATACGGTTATCGCCTATTTGACGGACGTGACTTAGCCAACGAAACTGATTCAACGTCAGCATGGATTCTATTCCGTCCATGTCCGCTCGCCGCCGTACCTCATTGTTGGGAACCATGTCCGACAACCGACTACTCAAGATGCGTCTCATATATTGCAACTTGAAACGGCTTGGATAGCGCACGCTCCGTTAATACACTGTCCAAGTTTCACTATCGTACAACAGTATAGATAGCACTATTAAGCGGTAGACACAGAACCTAATGGCCATCTTCAGGCTGTGGTTCTTCCAGACACGTCTTTCAAGAAGTCATAAAACAGCACTAGCCTTCGCTACGCGTGCTCATAACTTGCGGTCCGTTGACAAATTGCTACCCAAGTAGCAGAAGTCCAGGCAACTGTCGACAATATCTCCATTTGGAGCGAATCTGAGGCGCAGATGCAAGAAGAGCACCTCCGCCCGGAGAAGGCTGAAAGAAAAAAAGTTTTACTTGTGTTGATATCCAATCCAACCTTGGATGTCGCGGTCGCGAAAGCCGTAGCCAGTCAGTGTTTGTCTTCGCTGTGAACAAACAACGCGCTGTCATCTGCGAACAGAAGCATGCACATGGTTTAGGTGTGTGTAAGGGTTGGGGCACCGAAGCGTAGAATATACAGTAGGCGTCCGTCCGGTATTCCGTCTTATAGCCACCCTCGGCCGAATTCTGAGAAGTAACTGCTAGGATGTCAGTTAGATATAAATTAAATAGGGTTGGTACTGGGACACAACCCTGCTTTACGCCAGCGACAACGTCAAAATCATCAGAGGTCGATCCACACGATTGTACCTTCGCTTTCATGCCCACATGCAACATTCTTACCTGGACATCTAAACTTACCGAAAACCGTCCACATCGTCTCACAGCTCGAGGAACCGAAGACCTTGATGAGTTCTCTGCACGTCTGAAGCTGTCTGGCAGCAAACACCAGGTCGATCGTACTGCGACTCGCCAATCTGCTCCTCGGGAACGTTGGCCTCCAAAATGTCTGCATTCGGTCGGTTCAAGAGGGTTCTTGTGAACACCTAGCCTGCACAGCTGAGCAGACGGGTGCCCCGATAGCTGTCGAGGCATTGCTTGCTACCCTTACCTTTGAACAAAGATACGATAAGAGCATCCTTGAAGTCTTGTGGTATTTCCTCCTGCTCCAAGATGGAATGAACCAGTTGGAGCAAAACGCGTTCTAGCGCCAGTCCGCCATTCTTCAGGATTTCACCTGGCAACCCATCCGCATCTGCAGCCTTCCTATAACACGGTTGTCCAATTGCTCTCTGCACCTGTGGCAAATCCGGGGCTAGAATAAGTGAAGATTTTATGCCCAGTTGCGGCAGGCTGTTCACGGTCACCCAATCAATGGCAACAGGAGGATTTAGTAGGCTACCAAAGTATTTGCGCCACACTTTCATGATTTCTCCTGATTGGGTGCACAAACAGCGGGTGTCATCGTTACCCAGTGCTTTGGTAGACTGGACGGATGGACTGGAAATCACCTTGAGTAAATCGTGGGACTGCTTGTGTTGTCGGTGATCGGCGTAGCTCTGCATCCACTCACCTTGCTTTCATCACCAGTCGTCGTTGGTTCCGCGAAGACGTTCAGCCAGTTGACGATGAGCCCTCCGGAATGTCACTCTCTTGTTTTCGGTGTATGTGTCCATTGTGGTGGCAGCGAACGCTGCATTTTTCGCACTTACCAAAGTGGAGATAGCCGCGTTGTTGTCGTCGAATCAGTCCGGACGTTTCTGGCGTTCGAAACCGATCGTCTCGGTGACTTCTGTTGTGATCTGTTCTTCGAAGTGCTACCACATATCCTCATGGAACTGAACTTATATATTTAGGGAAGTAGTTAATTCATCATGGTCCTTGAAGTTACGCTTGATGCAGTACCGTATACAACCTCTAGGTCGTCGAACTTCTGTGAGTTATCCAGTTAAGTTAATTTTTCGATTAAAAAGGATTTTACTGATGTCTTGTGATAGTAAATAACACATGGGCTATCTACTCCTAAGATGCGCAGTTCTGGGTTGGAGCTGTCAGATAATCTGGAACTTACTTTCTCAACCGTGGTAGTGGAAATCGTCACCACGAGGTTTCCCAACTGTGACTGGTTTATAGTTGAACAACTGATTCCTGCAGGCTTTTCGCTCACATGCAGTATCCTTCATAAACACTTACATGAACGGATGAAGTCCCCAACTAGAATACATTACGGATAAATACACGTATACGCTTTTCTGGAAAACTGGACATCACGTCTACTAGTGTGTTGCCACCTTGCATTTCGATTAACTTCTCTAATTTTCGTGTTATCCCTCCGATTACTTCAAGGTTTTCATGAATTCCGCAGGATTAGCTACAGTCTGTTGCGTCGATGTTTTTCAGCGAGATTTTAATCCTGCAAACACGTTGATCAAGAAAAGAGGAAAAGTCCGTATTTCACTGTTAATTACTCCACCATGTCCCTTTAGCTTGGCCCGGCATGAACTAGTTGCTCATCCTAGTGAACCCCCAGCTTCAAATGAGAGTTTCAGATATGGAAATGCATCTCCTCGATAAGACTTCTGTTCCATATTGCCTCTTGCTTTATCTTGATCGCTTTCCACATATCGTTGCAATCTTCACTATATTGGACAACAGGACGCATCCGCTTTTTCTCTGAGACCTTTTCACTTTCTGTCAGAATCTGGACCCTTCCAAGACGACATTTCAAGATGGACCTTTATTCATCAGGCAAGCTAACCTGAGTCCACATAAGACCGCCTCATACTCAAAGCTGTTCGTGATCCCAATCTAGCTTTGTCTTTGTATGGGTTTCATAAACCATAGATTGGTTCTTGGAAGTTTGGAGCCTATGAATCCCTTCTTTGAAACGTCATCACATATATATATATATATATATAAGCTTAATATTGGCAATGGTTGCACAGTATTTGTCTGAAGACAAATGGGTTGACTGTTGTGGTCGTTCGAAGCAGTTGGTCCTTTCCACACTACCCGAAGAACATTTCGAATGCTAACTTTCAAGATTCAGTGTGTGACTTCCATACCGTTGAATGTGTTTGATCCACGCATGTGCAGTCTTTCGATGTTGCCTCTGGGATTTGTCCTCTGGATCGCCTGGATTCGAACTCAGCATTATGATAGCTTGCCAGCACCGATTCGGTTTATCCATGTTTTTAGATGAGACTCAACTGTGAAAAGTCAGGGCTTCGGCTGGATTCGAACCAGCGACAGAAATACCATGCCTCAACGCGGCAAGCGCTCTGCCAGCTGAGCTA
>JTDE01000446.1:25649-47674 GCA_014338405.1 Paragonimus skrjabini miyazakii | reverse complement strand
ACCAACGCCACTGTTGAGCATAGAATTTGTATTACTAATAAGTAGTGTGGCAGATTTGTGAATTTAGATGAGACCCAACTGTGAAAAGTCAGGGCTTCGGCTGGATTCGAACCAGCGACAGAAACACCATGCCTCAACGCGGCAAGCGCTCTACCAGCTGAGCTACGAAGCCACGCCAGGAACTCGGAATTTTATCCATGTTTGATGGCTTATTTTCGGAGCGTAGATAATGATTGCCGAATTGCTCGTCTGTTTGATTCAACTGTTAATGTGTGCAGAATATGTTAAGTATCCCGGTTATACTGCGAATACAGTGTTCTGTAATCGCTACTTACTGTGACTACCACGTAATGGGGGAACGTGATAGGCTTAATGTTTCACCTTTCATTTTCTGTGTGTAAATTTTGCACGTTTTGGTGAGAGGAAATGTTTTGTACTTAGGTGTATTAAGTAAGGTGCAAGCTAGATACATTCAGACTGTCCAACACATAGACGGTAACAGTCAAGGTAACCGTATAATCAGTTGTTGACGTTTTTATCATCGAACTGGTTTCGGCTATGCAGATTATGGGTGCTTTTATGGATTGAACGAACGATTCTGACATTCATTTTACCCGACAGATTACTTGGTCATCCACCCTTGGTAAAAAAACTTGGCAGGGTGGTTTTTTCACCGTTCAGTTCGCACAAATCAGACATATGCGTATCTGGACAGCCATCTTTCAATCCGACCTTGACTTTTTCTGACATGGAGAATTAGCAAGAACATGGGTGAAGACTCCTCCCAGTGTGTGTACACGTTTCATACTGACCTTACGGCTATTTTGTGTCTATCACCAGAATAAATGCATCACTCGAGGCTGCTTTAAAAACAACCGTCTCACTTCACGATAGCATAGACAATTGGGTTTACATGCGTATTTCACGTACGTGTAATTCAACAAATGGGTCATGTAAGTGATGTGCTTGCAAAACACTCAGATATACTGATGAGTAATGGGGATTTGATTAATATAAATTTAACACCACTCATGGTTACTCATCGCTTCCAGCCAGACTTTTTCGAAAATATGCACTAGACTCAAATTTCGTTCCTGTTAGAGCTCGTCAATAGCGAATATCTTGATAACTGCCGAGATTAGAATTCCGGCTATGTTATCGTGATGCAATCGAACTGACCACTGCGCTGTTTACCTCATATTTGACACGACTGAATTATTACATCTGAATGCTCAACTTGAAATTGCTGCTCGTCAGTAATCCCAAACATTGCATGACAGTTTTGATGAAATCAAACATTTCGATTTGTTTTGGATATTCTTATCGCGGGGTTGTCGATCAGAGTTAGCAGGCAGTGACCGTCTCCTTTTAAAACGAGCAGACGATTTGATCATTACTCACAAGTGGAAGTGATTGAGCGTTCAGATGTGATTATTCCGTCGTGCCTCCCTGAAGTCAGTGGCATAATGGTCAACATGGTTTCCTCATGAAAGCTTGGCTAGAGTTCACACCTCAGCTGTGGCCAAGATCTGCACTGCTGACGATGAGATTGCCACGCCAGTCTTTGGGTTTCGTATAATTTCCCCAGCGGATGTCAGTCATGTTAAACAAGGCAGAATGTAGACGGTTATCCAAAATCTCTATGGAGAACCGTGTCACCCAATTGCATTCATTTAAGCTACTAATTTTGTTGTAGGATTACGTCAAACTGCGCACCCCATACACACCATTTCGCTTTACGCATTTAAACATACTTGTATGTTCTGCATCGATGAGTTCAAAAATCTCTCCAACAGAATTTAGTTCTTATTTTAAGTTCGTTTGACGTCGATGATCTTGCCAGTCTGGCTGGTTCATTTAAACCTATCGAACATACTTGTTTATGCGTTCGACCCACTTGCAGTCTGTAGTTCACTACCCATCTTATCCAACGTACCGCAGTCATACTGATTTGTATTTATCCCTGCGTGATGTCGTAAAGCTGATTGTAGGCTTTTATTATTCGAATCGTGTGTGTGCCGTTTTATTAGTTCATTCCTATCCGAACAACTAGTTCCAGATGTGCGACGGAAAAATCGTTGTAATGTTTCACATAACCCTAGACAGGATGTTGTTGATTTGACAGTCATCTCTAATCAAATCAGTTATTGAATATGTACACACGTCTTTACGTCCTAGTTTAACGCTGACAGCACCTGTGTATAAGCATAGTACTGGCGAAAATGATATGCGGTTTTCATGGTGTGTTTTGTTCCAAGTGGAGATGTAAATTTGGTGAGAGGAGTTGCAAGTCATAGATTAATGTTGACTGGTGAAACTAACATTAAACATACAGAAATATCTTATGCAAAAATAGGTACAAAACTTCGGTTCTGCACGTGGATATTTAAACTGAGTCGACAAATTCATAATCATCGTGAAAATAAGATTTGGTTCACTACGTTAAGTGGGATAACCCAGCTTTTCTGTTACAGTGCACAGATGATTAACTCTTTAAAAGTATGTCGATGATGCTCTTGACTAAGTTTGATATGCTTGAAAGTATGTACATAGAAACGAAAGACTAAAATTGTCTTTAAAAATCAAGTTACAAACAGTTCATGATGGAGAGTAAGGATATATGTACGATATATTAATCCAAGACCTCTATCATTCACTTTCACTGTATAGTAATTCCAGCACGCGACGACCAAATAACTGAATGTTCGCTTTTCTGGGTCTTTGCCGAATTTTCATATCATCAACATAGTGATGATATTCGGCACCGCTCACGTAATCACAACGGAGTCAGACAAAACAGAAACTCAACAGCCGGTACATATACACTTAACTGAATCAATACTGGCAACGCTACTAGAATGTTAACACCGTGATGATCCAGATGGTGAATTTCTAAGGTTTTACATTTGGTCTATGCAAACGTGGACCGAAAAGTCTCAAGGATATGGAAGTGGACACTGTAAAAAACCACTGCCAAAGATCTAAATGTGCATTAGAGTTGGGGCTGTGAATCCGTCTATCGCTAAACTGGCGTTGTCCAAACTTTGCTTATTTCTAACTTTCATACGCATTTTGTTATAATGCTTGATCAATACAAGCGTGTGCCCCAGATGTTTAGCAACGTCCAGTTTTATTTCTGCTGTACAAGATGACAAGGTTGACATGAGATACTGCATACGATGTTATCGAGCGTGTTGTCAGATTATTTTGGTTAACAAATCTAGGTTTGCCATGACCAAGGGATCCGAAGTTCAGAGATTGAGAGCCTACGCATTCCGTTCAATCACAACAACGGGGTTTCTTTAATTTTACGAAAAACGGTATGGACAAATGCGGAAGTGAATAATAGGTAATATCGAACAGAGGTTGCGCAGAAGTGGAGCGAGACATGGTCTTGCAGCATCATCTGATGATGGGCTATTTGGACAAGTCACTGGCTCTTGGTGAACAATACCTCCCGACCCCATCGTTCAGATGTGGTGGAAGATTTTAAGCAGCTTGAATCAGTTCCCCTATCGCTTATCTCTTTGTAGTATCCAAACGTAGAACGTGAACAGGTGATGAGTTAGTCAGAACACGGTTTTAAAACGAATCTGGTGGGTGTTTCTACGGTCGCAATCGTCCGACTTACCCTTTGCGTATGAAGACAGTGTAATGCGAACAAATTGTTCTCGTTTTTCTTGATCAGAACTCATATTGTTATTGGACACCAATTTTGGACCAAGATTCAAATTAGGATCTTCTTCTAACAACCAAGTATAGTTCATGGTGCACATTCCGGACACTCGGTCTCATTTTTGTGTTGAACCGAAGTTACACACCAATTGACTTAATCCTCTCGTCACGAGCCGTGTTCAGAAATCCTACAGTTTAGTAAATAAATCCGGCTTAAGATTACCAGGGTTACCAACAGTTTGTACCTCGTCCATACACTCCTTTTCTATCCTATATTGGTCACTGTAACAATCAACGTCATGATGCCCTCATCATTATCGTTTCGACCCCCACGTGATCGTTGCCGTTACTAATTGACCAATTGAGATAGACCGTACCTATACGAAGCAATGACGGGGGAGGTAAAGCAAGTCACATACCAAACAGATTTATTATCTCACTTGAAACGAGTGAAGAAGTCAATATCGATAATGATTTTCTAACTCGATTAACGCGACTTACGCAACACAACCACACACCTCATCATCAGCTTGCTTAGTTGTAACCGAAATTTACTGCTTGTTCATACTGCATGCAAACATAGTTAGTTATCTGCCTTTTCATTCATTTTAACATCCATTAAAACTGATCGATTTCGTTTGCCCGGACCAGATTCTGCTACTCATGTTCTCGGCTGTGGTTGATATTCCAGGCCAGATCTTGGCATTATCATCCTTGCTTCTAAGTCCTGGTCAGATATGCGTACCTTATCAGTCCTCTTTCTGTTTTAACTGGTCGCTGATAAAGCGTTACAGTAGTTTCAAGTTGGTCGGCGCTCCCCTATATCTGATCGAGTCATCGTGTTGCTTTTTTATGGGTTTTAACAACTAACTTCGCCCACATACACACAACCGCGTGATTTACGAAGGTCATGTTGACACTGAATCATGTATAGAATTCCACTGAGTGAGGATTGGAACTATTAATCAAAACAACTCACTTAGAGTTCTTTTGCTTCTGACAGAATAATCAGACCATTATACGTCGTTTGGTCACATTGAAACATTTCCCAAGTTGTAGTTCCGAAGACTTGACAATAGGTCAAAGTTTATTAACTGAAGAAAGTCGTTAGCCACAAACCTTTAGTTTGGGCTTATTGTAATCGGGTATTACTCTCGTACACTCGTTGCAAATTAGGAGTAACATTTTTGTGTGAAATGGACAGCAACACAGCAATGAAACCCACACCGTCATAAAAGGTGATGGGATAACATAACATATGTACACAGTGTTCCAAACTTGTCCTCCTCTATATATGCTTCAGTAGCACAACGCTTTTTTTTACTTAGGAAATGATAAGTATATCTTTCATGTCTTCGGTTGCTTTTTGCACTGATTCTTACAATTGCTTGCATTTATCATTTCATGTCAAAGATTAGCTTTAGGTTCACGTACATTTTTACCATTGCATATTATACAATAAGCAAGCTTTCAGTAGACTCTTCTAAGCTATTGATATTAGTATCATCATCGACTTGATTTCTCAACCAGCCCATTGAGAATCGAGAAGGGTTCACAGCCAACGCATGTTTCTTCTTCGAGTTTCCGAAACGGTTATACATTGTTCAAACCCGTAAATTCTTGTCTTACTGAAACAACTGTTATTTATAGGATATCCGCACCAAATTTAGTAGGAATGAAGTTAAACAGTTTGGGCGTCGTGTTTAACATGTTATTGATAACACAACACTCCTGAGGAAGGCCACCCGAGGTGGTTGAAGCATAGAGTATTACAACTTGCTCGGTGAACAGTTGCAAGATATCCGCACCAAATTTAATACGAATGAAGTCAAACAGTTTAGGCGTCGTGTTTAACATGTTATTGATAAGTGGATTGAGAATAACACAATGTGCTCGTAACGTTGTGTTATTCACAATCCATTTATCAACTGTTATTTACTTATGAATATGGTCTCTCTTCGCGCGCTAGATTAAATAACGGTGTCTTCGTTATTAGCATCCGACCATTGTATTTGTTTTCATTTTGTTCTCAGTCGAATCGTCATTAATTACCTTAGGTGAGACAACCGTTTTTGTATTCACGATAACCACAGAGTTTGGATTCTACTGATAAAAAGTTTGAGCTTCAATACTTACACCAGTAGTAATAATCCTGAGACTTGCGTTATGATTTTTAACTCCTCTATCCAAATAATATACCTTATACTTCATGAATATCACCATGCCAGTTGGTTTTGTGCGGATTTCTGAGCAAGGCCGTCTTCTTGACTAATCCGTGCCGTGATAGGTTGGCTGCACTGAGCCTATCACAAAATGACGAGGAATTCAAAATCATCATAGAAAATGGGAATGCTGCGAGTTAAGAAATGGAGGCACTGTAGTTTTACGAAGGCACATCGGTAGCTTTGGAATTTCGCATTTGGACTCAGTAACCTACTCGTCCTACTGTCCCACATGGAATTCACCAATTGATACAACAGATTGGCTGTCCGACAGGATTCCATTCACAGGCGGACCTTCCAAATTAACAAACATATCAAACTACTTATGAGTAACACAATTTCGATGCTCGACGGTGACGTTGGCGAAACCAAACGTGAACTGTGAGAAATTTTGCGAGGCAATCGGCTACCTGAATCCTTTAGTGGATTCCATGTGCGACAATGGGACGGACAGGTTACTGAATCCAGATATGAGATTTCTTAGCTCCCGGCGTGGCCTCGTGACTCATCTGATAGAACGCTTGTTTTGTTTAGGTATGCCGTTTCTGCCGCTTGTTCTCGTCCAACCGAAACCCAAAGTTTCCGCGATTGGGGCTCTTTTAAATTGACACATCTGCCAAGCCACTTATGGGTAATTCACGACGTTTTCAAAATACCGTTCCACACTACATGACGTTCAAAGACCGACCCCGTAATCCACACATCTCGCCCAGAACTTAACGGGTTATGTTGAATTGTTTCCCCATCATCACCGACTTTTCAACCGTTTTCTTTATCTTCAAGGGCTACACTGCCTATACAATCTTTCCTTGTTTGACCCCATGCGATAAGCAGTTCTGAAACGTACTCTTCCAGGCTGTTGGTATTGAACCTAAGGTCGGCTTGACATCCCAGCCAACCCTTCAGATGTTCAATCAGGTGAACACGCAAGCCATAACCGGCCTACTCCCAGTTCACCGAAGCAAAACGAATGGATGCGATGTGCTACCATTTCGTTTACGTTCTTCAGTTGTAAACGTAAAGCGCATAACTTGTAGATATCTGACCATTTGGGACAGGTGGAGAAGACACTTGCGTACACCACAGCACTTCAAACTAGAGAGACTAATGACGGGCTCAACTAAAGCGGTCTGTTCCAACAGATGGTCGCCTTAGAGACAGGGAATGATAGCTCATTCCATGCATCGATTATACGGAGAATATCAAAGAAGTTATGACCGTTTGCAAAGTACATCTTAGTACCGCACTTAGTACTTTGCCATATGTACTGTTTCTAGTATTTTGTCGCTGTTGTTGATGAGAAACAGACATGGTTTATCTGCTGGTCGCATTGCTTATGATGGGGGTGGAGGGAGGGTAACAAACCGGTTTGTAGAAACATCCCCATTTGTCTCACGTTTCTCGTTCGAATCAGAACTGCGTAGACACTATTTTGAGCTTACCGATGATTTCTCGTGTGGGAATTACTGTGGTCAAAACACTGCATACCTGTAGATAGTTCAGTAAGACAGGTGATATTCACGGTCAAACACTGATCTGTTCTAAGTGCCATGAAATGACAGAAATCGCATTCAGTCGTGTGAAACGGTTGAGGTCATGATACAAACAACATAGGACAACTTTGGCTGCGTACAAAATGATAGTCAGCTGCGTCCCGTAGATTCAGGAGGAAACCTAATGATGAACGTCGTCGTCTGTCTGCGGAGGAATCGCATCAAACTAGAGGCCGAACTTGATGAGTGATCTTTCCAGGGTTCTAAATTCCACGTAAATTCCACAGGACAAGACAAGATTAGTATCCATGAGGGAACGGTCCGATTCTAGGGATTCTTTAGGAGAAACTAGTTTGTTGTGTAGTCGGAACCAGCTACTTTTGTGCACACAACGCCAACTAATGCGTCCGGATGAGCACCACGTCACTGGTAATTCCCGTTTCTGACTGCGCAACCATATTTTGTAGGAACCAATTAGGTCAACTTAGTGACCAATAGTCATGAGGTATTCAGCTATCTGCCAGGCAACTTCTGCACTCATTTGCTTCGCTCTGAATTGTGGGCGCTATTTCTGTTTGACACAAACTCCACCCACAATCGCTACTAAGCTCATACTGTGCAGTAAATAAAAAATCACCTACAATTGATTGCAGCCGTTGTGACAGCTGCGATCACTTGTGGATGATATTTAATTTATATGAAAACCATAATCCCCTACTATTCAGTACTACTCAGTAATCAAAATATCGCTTAACGAATTATTGATTTCTGTTATTTCAACTTGCATAGAAGTCCTATTCGAGGGGTCATCGATTAGAGTTAACAGAACAGTTACTGTGTCTGCTCTCTATGCTATCGGGCAATTCGAGTATTATTCACAAGCGAGTGTGGTTGAGCGTTCATATGTGATAACTCAGTCGTGTCTAATATGAGATCAATGACGCAATGGTCAAGACTGTTGCCTCATGAAAACGTGGTCGTAGTACTAATCTCGACCGTGGCGAGGATACGCACTATTGACGCGCTCTAATGAGAGCGGAACTCGAGTCTAGTGCTTCTGCTGTTCGAAAGTGGCCGACTGTAAAGTTTATGGGAATGCGACAGCTGCGATCAGTTGTGTGTCGGTGATGTTCAATTTACATCATACCGTATGGTTGAACCACCTTAAATGGCAACATATATTAACTACGATCTAGGATGGTGATCGTTCTTTCAAGTACGCTTAGAAAGGTGACTGTTTTTGGATCGTTTAAAACTGTTATTGATTTGTGTTTACATAGACAAGTACATGTATACTTACATTCATGTAGTGCGGTAAAGAGAAGAAAAGTCTTACCGCGGCAATAGCCGTCTACTGATACAACACGTTACCTGGTTGATCAGACCAAAACTATCCGTTGCGAATGAATTTCAGAATACTAAGGTTTCACACGACATTGGAAATCACTGAAGACTGCATATGAGTTCGATCGTGAACACCTAAACAGCAACTTCCACATTACATTGATAAATAGTAACTTTATCGCCGAAAATGTTTTTTAATCAGTTATTAGCACATCTTGTCAGGATTATCGTAGACCTCATATATGAAGAGTGTCTGGATATATAGTACATCTTATCTGAGTCAAGATCTAACAAAAAGCTCTACACCTGAGGTTCGCTTTTGTGAAAGCTTGTCAGTAGTACAGATCCTTGCGGCTGGGTTACGCTTTCATGAGACAACCGTGTTGAATACTGCACCATCTATCTCACATTAGGCATGATCGAATTATCATGTGTAAACTCATAGCAAGAGAGAAACTTGAATGTAATGCATCTTTTCGCAATGGGCTGATTGAAATTTTATGGGAATGCGAAATCTACAATAAGTTGTTAATAATGTTTAACTTGTATACCAACCAAAATCTCTCACTGCTTATCACTATGCTAATATTCAAGTGTAATTTATCTCCTTGTTTAATTGCTCGCTATCCTCAATTTCAACGTTCATGGTGGCGTAGTCTGTATGTTGAAAAACTCTGTGTTTGGTGGAGCGTTTCTTTTCAAGCGTGTTAATAACTTTGTTTTTGGGTGTTTAAATCCAGCTAGTTTCTTAGGCATCCTATCTAAAAACCAAAACAATCCCGATAATATCAGGATGAGAGTGGTTCTTTTATCAAAACAGTCTACAATGACTATATTTCACTGTTGCCTCTCTGTTTACTCGGTGTTTCAACCACAACGTTATGCTGTCTACAACCAGACCATCCTAATTCAGTGATCGATTCTTCTTCCCATCATCTCGTTTTTCTGACATTTTCATGCAGCTTCAGATTTCATTTGACAGTTCTTGTGCGTTCTTGCTCATTGGTTATATTGTTCCCCATCCCCGGCTGCCATATTTAAAGATCTTGCTTATAAACCTTTCTCTCTCTCTGTCTGTCTGATTATGCTCATCCTCCACATATCTTGTCTAGTAAATGAGATTTCTTCTGATAAACTTGCCAACTATTTAAACCATTATGTGCGCGAGCATCTAAATACTGTTGTTTTTTTTTGTTTTGGGCAATTATTTAAGAAAAAAAGCTGGCAGTGTATCTTAAAATTTGCACAACTTAGAGCGTTTTTTCACGTTTTAAACAATTTTTACCTGCCTCTATGCTTCTATGTATTTCCACTTCACCGGGTGTCTACACATCATTTGTCGGAGGCAGTCAGCACGTGTCATGGGTTCGAACAGGATATCTAAAAGATGTGTGCCCGCAACTCTTGCATGCTCACTGGTTAGATATACTGCTATCCAAACTAGGTGATACAATTTGTGGTTGCTGCTCATCTCTCGGTATCGATTGATTACATGATCTCTTCCGAATATCACCCATTCATTCGGTCAATATTTTTTGCTCACCTCAGCACAATTCAGTCAAGCCCAACGGGCTGGATGTCAGTCACCAAAAGTTAGCGATCGATTTGAAGGCGAATTCACGGATCACGATGTCGCTAAAAGAGATTAGATAGAATGGTGCGGGTGTAGAGACTCAGGATTAGATGATTCAGCGATACATGGCCATTCACACATCGCAAACTGATAGCTCTCCCTGTGCATTAGCTGCCCTCTGGACAATTGGAGGGCGTGGGTCATCCTTCAGTAGTAGAATACTTGTGTCAAATTTCGTACAAAGGTAGTCAAACCTTTTAAACACGCTCTTAACTAATGGATTAGGAACAACAACGTTACTAACAAGCTGTATCGACTTTCAAGCCATCTCGGGTGGCCTTCCTTATGAGTTTTGTAATGAAAGTCACGTTTGCGCTTCATGTACTGTCAGAGAGTCAAAGCATAAGTTTCGACCGACCTCAAACGATTCACAAATAAACTTGGCCATTCACACTCAATACATACGCGTTAACCACAATTATAGTACCAGACAGAAACTCTCTTAATCTACATGTCTCACCCCCACCCGCTGGGTAACGGATTCGGTCCTTTTGTTGAGGCGCAACACACGTTGACCTAATCACAATAAACTCTACGAGACCTCTGTTCTTTTTTTATCGTGGTCTCGATTGCAGCACATTTGAGGTGGACCACTCTAGGTGGTTGAAACGTGGAAAATTACAACTAGCTTTCAACGTTGTATTATTCTCAACCCATTTGTCTTTCAGTGGCTTGTGCACTAGGGACTTACTGCAGAATCATTATTGCCCATCAGGAATGACGGGATATTTCAAGATAATAATGCAGTGATTGACTGAAGTGGTTCAGTTCAGGAGTTCAGGTCGTCTTACAGTGAAAACAGCTCTTTCCTATGGAAATTCGTGCTGGTTTTGACGTCTATCTTTGTACTGTAATCTATCGAGAGTGGGGTGTCTGTACAGACAAAGATATAACAAACATGATGATTTTGTAGTGGAATCGATTGTTAAAAAACAGTCAACATCCAACGCGGGTCACCCAGGTGATCAGTGATGAGGGGCGATCATACCTATGTGAAAATGCAGTGGGTCGGAGGTGGGAGCCGCACTCATTTTCTGTCTAACCGAGATCAGCTGACTCGGCTAATCTGTTGTCCGTTCATGTGCAATATATATGTATAGGTAGAACGCTAGAAACCGTTTCAGCCATTTTTCTATCTAATTGTGTATATAGTTGATAATTCGTACACCAAGTGCAATGCCGTTGCTCATTTAATCCGGTCCCGAACGTTTCGTGACCGAAACCGTCACATTTTCCATCCGAATCAGATTCCCAGGTCTGCATTTTTCTCCAAGAACATCTTGTTTCCATTTTGATTGAATCACCTGCGCTTCTCCGCTTTGACTGATTTGCCTGATTCATTCGGTCAATGTTCTGTTTTCTCTGTCACCGTCAGACCGAGCACGAATGTTACATTCCCCGTCGTCCTCATTCGTACGTTCGATGCAGTAAGGTTGTTGGTCTGACATTGCGTGATTCGTAGAATCGTAATTGCATTCGTTCAACAAAATGTTGCTTGTCCAACAAGGTTGTGCGCAACTGCTAACTTGATTGTCAGTCCGGCCATAATACATACGCAGTGGGTGTGACAGTTGTATGCAAAAAATACTTCCACATTGTTGAAATCCATGTGTCTGTAACGCAGATGTTTCTTTTTTCCAATCTGTTTTCATTGTATGCACGCAGTCATGTTTATCTAGTGCAGACTGCGATTGGGCTTCGTTGAGCTTTGTGATACCGTGTATCTTTTGACCATTCGTATTAGGTTCAGCCGAATCAAATGAAATTTGCTCATATGTTTGAAGTAACACTGAACCACTAATTACATTCGATCGGGACTTCGATGGTAAGTTCTCTCTGAAATCAAAAACAGTGAACGGACTAATTTGTCACTAGTCTGTTGACCTCGCGTTGAGTTCGATCTACTAGGTAGGAGATAAGTCAGGTTGACATGCTCAGTTGATACTGAATAAGTGTGTATGGAATGTATATCACCCTTGTTCTTCATATTTGCACTAGAGGAAAACGAACACAGTTCCATCAACTTCGCCAGGTTAAGCGGTAGAGACCAACACTTTAGAATCAGGAAGTTTCTCAATTGCTTATAAAAAGAATCTGTGAGGTGATAGTCCCGAAAAATCAAGTGTAACGACCCACGTCTGATCCGAATGCGAATCCCCAAATTGAAAGCAAGATTAAACCCAAATATTTCAACGGTACTATTGGAGAAAATGTATCAATAATTACAATAGGCAAACCTCAATTGTTCAGGACGATAATCTCGTCCAACAAAATTAATGGTTTCTCAACGGGACCAGCAAGGTCAAAGGTGAGCCATCACGCGAGTAGGTTAGGACAAGAATGGCGCGGATGTTTAATGGCAAATTAGTTCAATAAAACAAAACGGATGTGTAAGGTAGTGAGAACGATTGTCAGGTTAATGGGAAAAACAGGAAATACAAACGGTGAGGACGAACTTTCTCTGTTCATGGGCCAACAAATTTTCGAAAGGGGCCGACTGGAAAGTCTATGGGGATGCGACAGCTGCGATCAATTGTGGGTGATGTTCAACTTGAAAATTTACATCAATTAACTCAGTATCATCTTTTCTTTCGAGGACGGAAACTTTGTTTTTCTGGGGATTTCTATAATGTTTGTGTTGTTCCTTTTCTGTTCAACAGTGTGTTATGTTCTAGCTGAGAAATCCAACCAGGCGAAGTCGTAAAGGGAGAGTAGACCTGTGTACAGGGAGCTGAAAGATAAGCGTGCTTTTTATCTGACATGCGCCAGCTGAGCTGCCATCTGGCATTTTTCGTCCAGTAGCGTTGCGCAGTTAAAGGATTTCTTTCGTTTCAAATATTTCAGTCTACTTGAACACTATTCGCATGCGATTCTCTATGAATGGCCATAGGTGATGATAATTTGGCGTGACTTATGTATCTCGATACTGCTCGAAACTGAGCTTTATTTTCCAACTAAACAGTATGCGCCCTTTTTCATCAAATTTCAAACCTTTTCGAGAATATGTGAACGTCATAGGATCATGAGTTTGTTGATCTTGGAAACCTCTTGACTCGGAGAGCTCTTGAAATACTGATGAATTTTGGTCTAAACGCTACTAATCTTGTCACGTCTACTCATGAATTCCGCTCAGCGTCCATAAAGCGTGGCGTTTTCCACTCTCCACAACTCCACCAATGAATTATAATTGATCGTTTTATTGTTCAATAACTGTTCGCGGATGTTTATGGATTGTGAGTTGTTATCGATCATTCTCTTGCAGCTGGTGTTTGGGACCTAAAGTAATTGGTTTCCACTCTTCTTGCTATTGACTTAACTGTGAATATTACTCACATTTCAAATGGATTTTTACCCATTTTTACAACCTACTGCGCATAACCGAAGAGACAATGAAAACAAATTAAATTCTGATGTTTATTTTCTCAACAGTTATCACTCACTCATACATATTTATTGTACATTTCTTCTTCGTGTTTGCGTTCCCCATTCCACTCATAGGGAGCTGAGCGTGCTTGTGGAACCGCGAGAGACCGGTCAAGTGGAAATGTTGATTTCCTATGTGGTAGGCAAGTGCAGTTGGAAACCGGCCTACGATATTCGTATCTTTAACAGCGATGGTACCATGAAGGTGAGCGAACATAGAATGGACGAAATTGTTATATTATTTGCAGAAAACTAGAATTCTGTCTGTTACGTATGTGGTTGTCTGTGACTTACTGATTTGCCGTGTTTTCACTGTGCGTAGCTCCGTCAGTTCTTTTCAGGTTAGGTTCGCACATGTGGTTGTCTGTTTGTGGCAAGACAGCGACGTAAAACTAATGAATAGGGGTGTTTCTTCATCACCGTCTAATTAGGCTGACATTTCTGTGATTAGATGGTAAAACTTAATGTACATTTCACCGACATTCGAAATGCCATGCGAGTAATTGCAGATTAAACGGCTGTTATCAATCACTGGGCTCGAAAGGAAGCATTAGGCTAGAACTTCGCCTGTTGTTTCGTTAATCTCCATGACTGTTCACTGTCATGTGGTCTCAATGGTATACACAAGTTGAATGTTGTCAGGCGGCTCGCACTCACAAGGGAGCATTCACAGTAACCGAACTCAAACCCACGATCATGTGACTGGTAGACAGGCGCGTAACAACTGGGCTACTTGGAGTTTGGGAATCAGAGCCCATCAGTAAGGTACACTTGTTTAAACTAAGGTCAAACCTTGTTCCATATACTTGTGAGACGATCGTGACAATAATCACCCCATCAACTTCACAATTAACTTGGTTTGTGAGAATTCGGTTACAGAGAACTCAGAAACAGTTTTTTGCACAATGTATCTTTCAAATACATTTCACTGCATCTCAGTGGGTTTATATAGTAAAGTTCAATGGACGTTGTGAAGCTGAACAACAAAATCAACAACCACACAAACACACGCACACTCACATCCATGCACATCAGTTACCAGAGCATTCCGGTACCGATGGAGAAGTCTTTCTGTACGCATTGGGATGGCTTCTATTTGCTTATTGCTATCGCTTCGGCGAACCGAAGAAGCCTTCGATTTTTGTTGCGTAACATGTTCGAAACGCCTTCTCCAGGTTCATTTTGGGTCGACATGTCGACAAGTGTCGAGTAATCGATGACGCCGATTCCTTGTGACTTTACATTCCGACTTGATCCCGGTTTTGTGGTATCCATGGTCATTTTGCAAACCCAAACTGGGATGTGTTCGCTAATCCGATTACGTAACTGCCGCTCCGTTCTGTCCGGCACTCGCGAAAATTCTTAGATGTAAGATTTGGCGTTAGGCGGTAGCATGAATAGTGTTCAGGCTAATTGATCAACTCAGATGGAGGACAAATATTTGTTTTGTTTACTCTGTTCGATAGCCTCGTTATGTGGTCGTCCCAATTAAGTCGAATCAACTACCTTCATTGAACAGTGAGTTTGTAACATTCAGGGATCTTTAATCTTAATAACTAATGGAAGTACTTGATTATGATTCACGTGGATAATACCAACTAGCCATTGGTGACTTTGGTTTTGCAACAACCTTCGTCATGGAAAGAGTTCGATCAGCAGGTGATTCCCATCGCTCAGCATGCACACATTTTATAAACTTAGTGCATACCAGTGAGCAAAGTAAGTGCTCTGGGTCAGTCAGAATCGGCCAGCTGTTTTGAACTTGGTATGAATATGGGTAGCATCCTCATCAGTTGTTGACATGCATTCGCTTCTTGGTATTGTTCGTTTGAGTTCACTCCTCGCTGGAAGGCATTCATTATTCGATCATCCCGTAGTTTATGTCCCTGCCAGGCCTGTCTGAACACCATATCCCGACTAGTGTATAATGTTGAATAAAAAACGGACAACCCACTCAATATGAGTTCTTCCTTAAAAAGATAGTTTTCTTGCTGTAATGTGACTTAAACCTCCTTGTCAGACCTTACTGGTAGGGCAGAGCATTATCCGTTTGAAATATCCGGACGGACATTATTAATAATAAATGTCCTTGAAATGAGTCCTTGTAGCTCATATCACGTGCTGAGCTGAGACTACCAGAACAACGATAATGTAAGCGGCACTAAGCAATTTCAGTTTATTGGGAAGACAGCAAGCTTTTCATAGAGGAACAACAGTATGTACGAATGCTATTGGATGACAAACGTTCTTGTGTTTCGAATGGCCATTTCTTCGCATTTGATGCAAAAATTGATCGCCGTTCTTGATTGGTTGGCGCCGATCGATCACAATTCCGTCTGCAGCAGCTTGTGCTTGAACTCTGACTGGATGAACCTTCACCAATCGAGAAACCGCTCCAGTCCAATCTCGTTACAGCCTGCACCATCGAAGCGTGATCCTGGACGTCTAGTTCAGTCCTTCCAGTTGCCTCGACAGCTGCTCATGCATGAACTGTATCATCCCTATTTCGTAGGAATATCTATATGGGCCTTGAATCATCCACTTTTGAGTCTCCACATACTTACTCTTTTCCGGCTGAATTTATGTGGGTAGATCGTGACTTAGTAATCTTCCGTCAGACTGCCAATCTTAGACTCTGACGGTCGCCATGCTGAGCTGGATTGAAGTAGTGTCTGTTTAAGTGAAGAGGTGACTGGATGAGTGAGCAGTATTCACCAACGATCACATGATCGACCGGTGCCGGGACACGGATAGGTATAGCAATAACAAAATGTTCCGTTCACTCTGGATAGGTGAATGTTCAATCATTGCAAAAGTTCAAGTGTACCGGACTCAAATTAAGAGCTATGTCGTTTGTCATATCAAGTCGAAGACTGTTGATCGTTGTTATTTGTGCCTGCTCATTACTTGTCCACAAGGATGTCGACGGTCCGGCGGTTCTTGTTTTCTGTGTTCATTGGACAACATGGCGTGATAGTGCGCTAGTTCGGCCAGTTCGGACATTGATTTGTTAGTGATTAGAACGAGGCTGCTACTAGATCTATGATGTATTTTGTTTCGTCTGCGCCAGATTGTGCAGATCTGGTTGGCTGTGTTTCCAACGCATTGCTTTTTCTTGTCGACAGCTTGTGTTTTTAGTCATGAACAACTTTCGATCCGATTCGCGTAACATCTTTGTACATTGTTATTTGCGTGTATGTGTGTGCGAAAACATCGCATGCACATAACATTTGGCTTGCGTGCATGTGTGTGCGCACACACGTCTGTGCAGTCAGGATGATATTCTTTCAGGATCTGACAGAGAATGCGTTATGTTTTCGTCTGAACCGTTGTTATGCTTGGTCTAAGTGTAATTGATGCGGGTCTTCCCGCTCTCTTTTTCGTGAGTCCGATAACAACTAAAATTTCTGAAACAGATAAATCATGGCCTAGACCATGCAACTGATTTCGCGTGTAACACACGCCTATTCACACATGTACACATTGGAACACGGCGACTCTGAATGTTGTTGTACACTCATTTTGCACAAGTTTTTATATAGTTTGTCGGCTCACAAAATGAGTGTTTGTTTCTATGTATGCGTTCATTGTCTTTGGATCATGCATCCTCCTAACCACACGAACATTTTTCACAGATTGTCTACTATGGTATGGTACAACAAGCAACCGGTGAGGACTGGGAATCCAGGCTGATGACGCTATCAACTGCGCTACCCGGTACTGGTGGGACTGTCCCTAATTTGGGATTGCAGCGTGTGTGCTTCAAAAAAGAGTAAGTTATTGGCTACTGTGTAAACTTTATACAGCGAATCACGGTTGGCGGCATCTGTTTCCGGATTAGCCTGCCACGGTAATCAGAGTTAAATAACGTATGCCCATTGTAATGTAACGACAACTGGCTTAAACTGCATCACTGAGGGCTCAACTCCCATATCACGTATTCAGTGTAAACCCGAATGATTAACTCCAGAAGATGTGCAAGGAGAGACCTTTGCAATTCAACCGGTCAATTTTGAGTAATCAGATTATAGACTGATGTGAAAGTGAAACCTCTATCCCTTAGAGACAAAAGATAGAGAGATTCCAGTGGGTATGATTTAAGCCGAGAAGAAAGATATTGACAGTGTAAGGCAAGAAGTACTTTATCAGAGGAGAGTATATTAGTACACTCTGTGTATAGGATTGGTGAACAAACAAAGGTTTAAGTCTGACATGAGGAAACAAACGAAACCTTCAGCGCATAGTGCACCAATAAGGCTGGGGAAGGGAAAAGGGAACAGACCACCGTGACCGAAATTTCTGGGAAGGAAAGCGAATAGTTAACCAGACGATAGGGGTCGTTGATTGATCCGAATTAGAACAAGGATAAGCATATACATAATCGAATTGACTCACTTGTGTCTGACGCACTCATTGTCTCTTCTTTGTCAGTGTACTCAGTACACTGATGACCTACCAATCTGAGACGACCAGCGCTATTGTGATCTATTTCGTCACAACACAGTATGGTCACGTCACCATGACATATGGCTCCTGTAGATATTTCGCGAGTCACACGCTTAAATTCAGGCTCCTTGAACTTTCAGACGCCCATCCGAGTCATATTCCTCTCAACAGTCCTCCGATGACTTAAAATCAATATTACGATGCGAAAGATAACAGCCTGGTATCGCAGCTTTTGGCCACAACTAATCACACACAAAAACACTTAATGGTCGGAAGCCATGCTGATTGGATTGTGAGGATGGCTTTATTAATAAATTATTGACGTTTCTGAAACAAAGTTTATTAACGGTGCCATGTCGATTGCAAACGTTTGCTGGGAAGTGTTTTGTTCATTGCGTACTCACTATCATGTCGTTAGGAGGAACTCAGTGGTATATAACATACGTGAACTCTGTTTGACCTAACTGCCAACCACATGATTCAGTTGTCATTCGGGTATAAGTTCTTTAGAAAGTGGTGTTGGCGTCATGGGTTGCCATCAGTCATGTGACCGAAGATCAATATCGTTTTGTTGTATCTACACTAGCTGAAGCAAACCCTCTCTCAACAACGTGTCACAATTCCAGGAGAGAAGTGAACGGCAGTTTATGACATATTGCGTACTAGATCGTGCAGTCTCACTGCAGTGGTAACCTTAGTGTGCACAGATCACATGACTCAGTGTTCTCACTCTCGAGTCTCCGTCGAGTCCCGGCATGACTTGGGTCGTAATCACATTCCACACCGTTCTAATGATCATATTTGGGCCACGCCAAAGAGTAGTTCGGTTACTTCGATCATGCCAGATTTGAGTCGGTTCTGGTTAACTGTCGAGGTTTATTGATTGGGGTGATCTGGACTGTGAATCCCAGACATTGAAGACAGTCGAAGAGCCGTGCAAATGCATTTCAAACAGGTTGAAGAACGATGAGATTAATCACTGAATTCCAGAGCTGGACACACGAGTGATTTAACCAGTAAGAGGAATAAACTACTCCTTAGAAATACACTAGTGGATCTGTCTGACATTACGCCATCTTCCGACGATGTTGAGACACCTTAATCTAAGTTCCCTTGATAGCCATCATCCAGATCGCCCCTACACTCGCATTTCACTAATATCCTAGAGAGTATTCAGCTCACCTGTGAATAAGGCCAGAGATGTGTGCAAATTTACACACATGCATGCTTGCAATTGCACACTTGCTTTTTTTTCCAATTGATGCATAACATTATCCGTCACATGCATATTTGAAACACTGTGGACCGATGACCACTTCAACTTGAAGAAATCTCTGTTAGATCTCAAACGTTATTTAAGTTTTCTTTTCTAGAATGGTGCCATTTTTCTGCTCAGCTGTTCATTATTGTTTCGAAAGGAATACTTTGTGTTTATCACAATCTATTCTCCCCAAACACAAGAGCCGTCATTAAATTCCAGCATTTCAAAATTAATGTTGGTACAATCGACATACCCGAGGCCCGATTTCCCAAAGCCAATCTTTTCACTCAGTTGATGGCGATGACACACTGACTCACTCCATATTGAGACTATTATCGCAATTGCAAGGTTGACTCAGAGGATCGATATTCGTTTTGGACAATGGACGAAGGAAGCGACGGTACGGGGTGGACAGGCGCAAGACGGCCGCTAGTGTACGAGTTACACTCGATGACAGATATGTCCTTATAGAAACTTAAATGTGCATTAATGAGCGATCGAGACTTTGGTTGATTTAAATTGAAGATCACTCACATTTGATTGCAGGATTCGCGCTCAGATAGACTTTCCAATCAGCCTCTTCCGCAAAACGAAAGTGGTTAAACATTCAGGTGTTATAATTATGTCTTCAGGTGAGCGGTGTAGTAGTCAACAAGGTTACCTAATGAAAACGTGGCGGGAGTTAAAATTCGGGTCGTGACGAGCTCTTAAAAAAAAGCATCACTGGTGTAGTGTTTCCTTTCAGAAGAGGCTGGCTTAGAGGTCCGCGTGAATGCAAAAGCTGCGATCACACGTTAGTGATATCCAACTTAAAAGTGCGTTGTTTGAACAGTGTCTCGACTTAGATCCCGACAGACCATATTTCTAACGAACCAGTTCCATCTGGAAACTTTGTCCTTGTCTTTTGCCGCAAATCAATACGGCTCATTCGATGTATTATCGGTAACAGAAATGTGTGTACCGTCGTTAGTGAGGCAATCGGCGGGTCGAGTCAGCGCCTTTATGGTGTGCTTATCTTTCCTTTGTCTTGAGACAATTCTATCTCCCCCTGCCTCTCAAATGCACTATTCTTGATTCGACCAATTCGTCTACCGTCTCCCAATCTGTCATCAACGTCTACTGTCAACATGTCTGCCTGTCACTAACAGACGTCGCTCCTAATAAAACAAGGACTGATTTGTCACGCCTTATCATCAGGTGATTAGTTTGATTTGCATTGTGCCCGTTCTCTACCACCTTGATCCTGTACAACCTCGGAGTCAGTCGATCAGTAACGCGTAGTCGATAAATCTACGTCCCACTACCAAATGCGAGCGACGACTCGATGTCGATTGAACAAATGGTCAACACCGAATAGCCTAAATGACGCCCGTGAACCAAGTATCAACGGTTGGAGAGAGCATTGAAGATTATTGTACTAAATGGAACAATAATGAACAAGATAAGTATAAGAAATCTAATTTATGACTCCTCGTGGTAACCTCAAATGTAGAGAACCAGTATACTGGATAATACGTGAGGTATCAGACGAACACTAAACATTGTAACCAATGCAGTCCAAAATAATGTAAGGGTCGAACGGAAAACGAGGTCAATATATAAAACGAACGGTATGGTGAAGAAAATTCGATCGTTACACCAACAAAAACGAAGTTTAGGCGATTTTAACAAGGAACGAGCTGCTCGTAGGCTAAGAGTGTGATTTGATGAACAAATAAGAAGCGGTGTTGGCCCTAGAAGCCGACAAGACTCGTTGAACCGTCCAAAACTAGAGTCCTTTTGAAGCCAGCGGAAAAATCCCGGTTGAGATTTAAAGAGTTCAGTAACTTGTGATCAGACAAGCCCAGTACATTTCAGCAAGTCAACGTGCTAAGAAATGAACACGGTAGACGGCAACAAATCAACACATTGTGTTGTAGAATTTGTCAGTTCTTCGTCTGTTGAAGTCGTTTATGTAGTCATCACCTTGAAACAACTGTTCATCAAGAAGACACTCTTTTCTCGACTTAATCTTCCTTAACGAAGTGCCATCATCATCGGGCGTTATTCGCTGGGGCGCATGGATGAGAGTTGAAGGCTTCCGTTAGAATTATGAAGCGGCGATGAATTTTGTGATGGGGTCGGTTGATAACTCTCCGATGGCTTAACTGACAAAGGTGCCTCGTCTCCCTCCAAAAAGAATAACCCGTTTCTGGTTCGTGCACATTCCAGCTATTTGATAAACACTAATCGTGCAGCTGAAGGAGCAAAGATTGTTGCTGGTTCCCGTTGTCAATACTTTGATAACTTTTAATCCAGTGGTCATGTGATCGTCTCAGTGGAAGAAAAATAACAGTCAGGAATCGTCTGTTTGTCACAAGTTCTGTTTGTTTATTCATTCGACTTACTGCGGAACATTTCTCAGACCTATTATGAGTGTTGACACTGAGCACACATTCAGAGAATTCAGATATTTCTCCGAATCCGACCGCACTTCTTTTGTACAAGAACACATGAAACAATACGACCGACGGTTTCTAACGCGCGGA
>JTDE01000446.1:0-15172 GCA_014338405.1 Paragonimus skrjabini miyazakii | reverse complement strand
TATATATATATATATATATATATATATATATATATATATATATATATAAAAGTTAGCCGTTCACGTACACACATATAACAGGCAACTTTATAATTTCAGTGGTCTTTAGAGGTCTTGACCCACTTGGTCGAGACGTACTGATAAGTTGTCATTTCGAGCTTTTATCCCATACGGAATGCGCTAGTTATCGAGATCTTGTCCATGCGGCCCGTCACGTGACTGACTTTTACTTTAATCCTTCGTGAGTCGTCACGCTAAAGTGTAATGAAAACCAAGCTATTGTGATCGAAACGGTCACTTGTCATGTTCCAGTGAGCTAACAGCATGTGTGATCTGTAGTGCACATTGACAAACTTGTTCGAGCAGCTGAATATCTTGAGGAGTGAATGTGTGACACAACTGGTTTATTGCAAATTGTCTCAAGTTGTAGTCCATTTTATCGTAATCAAAATGCGAATGTTCTCACTTGAAGTTTCACACTGTACTGTTCGTCTCTTCCTCATAAACAGCCGAAACAAAGGAACTAACATTGAAGTACTCGATCGAACATCCTGTAAATGAGGATCTCGATGTGTCTGTGACGGATATTTGAAGTGGGGGTGCGCATGTACACACGCACAGTTCTGACGTATCCTTCGTCCCTATTGTCCTTTCCCCAGTTGTTAACCGCTTACACACCTAACACTGATACTGCTTTTCGATTTTCCCACCGCTACCGACGCACTCCTTTTCGCCAATCAAATTGCGTCGTTGTGTGCGCCGAATTGGTTTTCGTTTTGACCCTGTCCGATAACTAAAAAACGACCGTTTTTTCTCCATATCCAAACGGTCCATTCGAATCAGGTGCGTCTGATCTACGGAACCGGGTGTTCCTACGATTTCCATCCATAAATAAGGTACTCGCGACGAAAACCTGCTGAATGCAGGTCTTCTTCACGGACATTACATTGCGTAATCCTGCTTTCTACTTGATTTTAATTGTAACAACTTCTGGGTATTCTTTGGTTGTTTACAATTCAGTCAGTCACTAAATGGATCAATTAAACAGACAGTCACTCGCTTGATTCATTTTTGTCGCATTTCTTTACCCCGATTTTCATGCTTTTGTTCATTTCCTGTCAAATCTTTGAGACGAAAAATTCTTACTTGATTTTTCAACTGAATTTCTAATGATTACTTCTCATAATTTGTTGTTTTTTGGATGGAATTTCTTTATTTCGCAAAGCTAGGTGTTTTGTCTTTTTTTCTCGTTCGGACGCTTTTTTGTTCACAAACTCGTTCTCCTTTTCGTAATCTCGAAATGCTACTTATGGGTGCTTTTGTAATCGGCCCTGTTCACTGTATCACAATCGCATTGTTGTAAGCTTTTGCTACGGCTTCCATCCCCGAAAATTTTCTATCTGCCTATTGATTTGTTTTCTTTCCCTCTCTCTCTATAACGTTCGTATTTTTCTTTTTCTTGCTTCGTGTACTAAAACAAACAAGTCATCATTGTTTTATTGTTTTTCTTTTCTAGCAATTCAATTTAATACCAGTCAGTGCAATTTATTCTTTTCGTTTTATTACACTTACATCGCTGTTTGTAATCAAACTTCAAAAACTAAGCAAGATTTAACTTGATGATCTGGTATTTAAGTACCGTGGTGTTTGGTTCTAGGCGAGCGTGAAATCCATTGGTCACGGAGTTTTCGTGACGGTTTAGTAACTGCACCTTGTGATGAATAATTATAGTCCTGCGAGTGATGGCGTCTCCAAGTTCTGGTGAAAAAGAGAAAGGTCATAGTCCAGAGGTGAACTATAATGTTTGTATTGTATTTAGGCGTCAGAAAACTTGTGATTTGTACGGATATCAAGTTAAGGGAACTGATGGTGTGTTCTAAAGGAAAGAACGCGATCGGTCGCCAACCGCCATTTACTGATTGAATGTACTCATCACAAACATTGACCACTGGGAGGTTATAAAATATCCCAACACTGGTGTATCACTTTAAAGCAGTGTTGTCTACATATGGACTTGAGTAACACCAAGATTGTTACTGATAAGTAGTGTGGCAGATTCCGCAGGCTGTCGAAGTAGATTGACAAATCTTCCACACTACTTATAAGTAGTACGATTTTAACGTCCAAAAGTGGGACTTGTAGGTTTCATTGTGAACTGTTTGAGGAAATCTCGCCTGAGTAGTCAATCCCTTGAATAATTTGGTGGATTCCATACGATACAGAGGGTTGGGTGGGTAATTAAATCTAAATACAAGATTTCTGAGCTCCTGGCGTTGCTCTGCAGCTCAGCTGGGCATGTTGTTTTGCTGTCGCTGATTCGGATACAGCCGAAACCCTGATTATACTTGCTTACGTCTCTTCGGAAACGCCAAAACCTTTATGTAGGATGTATGCTCCAACCACATATCATTCGATCTCATCAGTTATATACACAAAAAGATGGTCGTATGGACAGATAATTAGGTGTGTACAGGGAAGTGGTCGACTTAGCCTTTTCTTTCAACATACGAAGGAACACTAAGAGGGCGGGCACATCGGCGAATGGTTTGAATTTCACTTGTTCATTAGTCTGCTGACAGTTGAGATGGATAGAATACACTCAGTCAGCACATACGGGACTCATATTTGTAAACTGTAAGCAAGAGTATTATAGTCATGGAAAAAGCTAGATCACGCTTGCTCATGGTCTGACTAACAATACGGAGAACTTTCGCGGGATCTACAATTGAATCGCATCCGGACACACGTTTGGTTATGTTCCACTTTTGACATTGGGGAACCATTTCGAGATACATTCCAATATTCGAGTGTGTAGTATTTTTTCATTGTGCGACCCGCGTACTGCAGTCTGCATGTGCACGTAACTCCGCATCGGACGTCACGTGTTAAAATCGACTAGGATAATTGAATCTGACGCATTTCGGCTCGCGCAGCCCTCAAGACTTGTTGACAACCGTGGAATTCTATCCGAAGTTAAGTTCTACAGCTCAGGTACACAGTTCAAGCTTCAAATGGGTAATAGACATCGGCTCTACGAGGTCAGCATATTGTTATATCGAAAGAAATTCTAAAGTAAAACGTTCGCTTTCGAACCACGTACTCTACAGTCAAGTTACACTAAGTTCTGACTCACTAAACAGATATAACGATCAGCAGCGGAAGGTATGGAGGTGGTCGTTTGCAAAATTTATATCTTTGCGTCCTATGGATGTCAAACTTGAGAGGCTGACGTTTTTATTTCGACACCATCATCTCGTTGACTATGGCGCCGATTAACTATTCGGTTGTTCGGATCGAAGCGCCTTTCTGATAGGTGAGGACCAACGCGGTGCTTCAGTCTGTTCATCGTCTAAAAGACTGTCGTCTTCTGACTTAACAAGTAAACCTACCAATAAGCAAATCGGTATCACTATATCTTTTTCCATACTGGTTTCTCTTTTAGGCATAAGCATGTATTTTTCGTGTAAAAGCCTTTCGTTTTAGTGCAGTAGAATTTCTCCATTGTATTTTCAGGCTGTGGAAGTGGCTTATGATTGGTCTAGTGAACTCATATTTTGCGGCCTTTTTGACTGCGACTGCACACATTGGCTGCTGTGTTGGGACAATGTCCGATAGAACACTTGAGTTGTGAAGGCCGTCATGTGGTTCAATCGGGGTATAGAGTCCAGCCCAGAGGGGGCAGAGAGCACAAGCCAATGATTGAACCACATGACGGCCTTCACAACTCAAGTGTTCCCTCGGACATTGTCCTAGCGCAGCAGCCAATGTGTGCAGTCGCAGTCAAAAAGGCAGCAAAATATGAGTTCACTAGACCAATCATAAGCCAGTTCCACAGCCTCAAAATACAATGGAGAAATTCTACTGCACTAAAACGAAAGGCTTTTACACGAAAGATACATTCTTATGCCTAAAAATGAAACCAGTATGGAAAAAGGTATAGAACACACGTATTAGACGGTCGACGGTTGTCATACATGTATCCATTTGGGATACAAACCATGTGCACAACAGTCAGGCAACCGCCTGCATAAACCCAGTTTTGATGAACAAATCGTTTAACTTTGGGGCAATCAGTATGCGGTGTAAACTGTCAATTTGATATATCCATCCAGTCTAATTGGAAGGAACGTTGGTAAGGTACAATGGCGCTCTAACTCGCCCTAGTCCGAATTGTCATTGTTCGCTTCTGTTCAGAACGTGAACAAAATGAGTTCAGTGTTTTGTCCGTATATCCCCTCACACGGTTCTAGTTGACTAGTCCAAATAGAAAAAGCGAATGAAGAAGTGGGTATCATGAGCCAATACATTATTGTGGCCGTACGTGCTGAAAATTGCACTCATCCAGACCAATGGTATATTGAGATTTCACACTCCAATAGTCTCTACCGATTCGTTACATGAAGTGATCGAGTTGATAAAAATTTGACTTCTACACAGGTTTCTCTTTCATGGACTTTTCCGTTTGCCTCATAAATCCAAACGAAGGTTGTGTTGGCTTTTGAGCGTAGGTTTGTGAGCGAGCATTAAGAAATAACTACGGGAAGTTGTTATCAGGATAGAAACTGCGGACATTTCCGTGCCTCAATTTTCATTCTAGTAACAAGTCACTGATATGTGTTATTTCAAGTTGGAGAGAATTCCTAGCCGTGGGGTGATTGAAGTTAACAGGACAGTCACTTCTCAAAGTTATCGGGCAATCTGAGCGTTACTCATTAATGAAGGTGGCTGAGTGTTTACAACGTGATGTCGATGGCCCAGTGATCAACACGACAAGTGGGTACATTGAACGTTCGATTTGCTCTGTGATAAGCGTAAGTGGCGGAGTTTAGTGTCGCTCGGTAGTAACAGTCTGTACACGGCCGGGAAACTTTCATAGAATAAAACTACAGACAGCACAATACAGGAAACGTTAAAATTAATTGAAGCTGATGGTTGGTGCGATTCGTCTAGAGATACCTCTCAGCTAATGCTGGTGGAACGAAACGGATGGATGAAGTTCACTCAATCACAGGATTACTTAAACGGTTCCCCACAAGCCACCGGTTAACAAATTCTCATACTTTGCTAACCGTTTCCCGTGTTCACAATTCTGTCAATCTGTCACAGTGCGAAACATTCATTAGCCGATGTAACTGTTTTGCAGTGGTATGGTTGATTGTGGCTCGTCTGACCGTATTCGGCACATTTTTGCTCAATATACGTGGGAGTGCTTGAGTAGCCTGGTTCACCCATGCACGAGATGATGCTCATTTCGTTGTTATCGACCCAAGCACTACTTGCTGCCAGCTGTCACAGTGTTGTATAACATGCAACTTCGTTGGTGAGTAGTATACTACTCGCCACGACTAGTACGCGCGAAAACTAAAGAGCAGTTCTCCACGGTAGAAGAATTAGTGACTAGAAGCTACCACTGGAAACATGTATACATACTATCCGTGACGTATCACCAAAGAGATTGTGGCTGTACTACTACCAAGGATATGAGTACACGGCAGCCATGCAAAGTAGTGTTCGCGTTCGTTGTCCATCGTTTTCACATATCTTATAATGGATCTCGTGCAAAGAAAAACAAGTATCTTTTGAGGCCGCAACAATAGCAGTCATAAGGCTGTTTCCCTAGGGCACACTGAGACAGGGCCTGCATGGCTCACCTCACCGTTCGGGCGACACTCGAACTCTACATTCATTGAAATGGATCAACTGAGCCTCGATAGTCAGGTGATGGTTTGTCAGGTGCGTTGACACCTGGGTCACACGATTGTCTGTACTAACTGTGTGTGCTTTACGGACACATGCACACACCATTTACGGACCAAGCCTTGTTTTACACAAATGATTCAAAACTCATGTTAATTACAGGTGGTGGAGACCATGGCGTCTGATACAATAACCCAGAACTTGCATATTATTCTCATAGGATAAAGTAAGAGACCCGGACGTGAAAAAGAGGTAATTTGGCTCAATTAGAGCCGATTACGTTCTTGTACACAGCGTGTGCTCTATCACCTGCACGATGGGATCACGCCATGAAACTCAGTTTACAAATTAAAGTCCCATCAACCTGCTGTATTGAGTACCCACCGAATGATCTAGGGGATAGTCCCCTGTACTACATTATCTGGCGTAAACAATGCCTGGTTTCATCAATGTTAATTTTGGGCATGAGCATCATGTTACTGGCAAACTATCTAGCAGACTTGTCGATTACCAACAGGTGTACGTCATGGAAGTTAGGGCTTCAGATGAAGTCGATCTAGGGCCAGGAACCGCTGCATCTACACAGCGTGCATGTATTCTGCTAGCTGAACGACAGAGAATAAATACTGGGTTGTTCCCAATCCCGATTCGATCAATTACTGTTCAAACACGGAGCTTGGTCACAATTCCGTGATCACCGGCTTTTTATTTGTTTACTATTTTTGTACAGAATTTTTCTGTACTGTCTACATTTTACTGTCCCAACGTATACATTCGTTTACCCTCCTTGTTTCTGTCCATGACTTACTCACCGCACTAATGCTACTCGGTGCACGTACAGAGTGTGACCAACGCAGGGGAAGCCTACACACTCAAAGACACTTGGATCAACCAGGATGTAGCAGTTTGTCCAGCTTAAAGCAATCTGCCGATGATTACGTTGTTAGTACTTGTCTGCTTTCGACGGTACTATGAAAAATGACTAAGTGAATGATAAGCGACGAGAAGGGTGACAGATTTCAAACACACAGGACGAGAATGATAACAGGCGGGATAACTTGTCATTGCTATCATTATCTGGTTTAATGCCTATCCTTCAGACTAGTGTAGCACTGAGTTCTAGTTTACCCAGTGATTACCCAGAAAAACGACAATCTTACAAATCGGTCCGTTAGATCCTTTCAAAAGAGTTTGATGCGATTCAACAGGACGTTTTCTTGTCACCAACTATTGTCCATAGGATTGTTAATATCGTGCGATTTGTTTGAGCTGGGTTACTTCTAGTTAGCCTGTTTGGCAAAAAACTTAATCAGCCTGATGACTGGCGTCCAGCTTCAAACAGATTCGATTCTCGTACTGTGCTTACTTAAAAATCAAACAAACCATTGGTTGTGAACAACCCAACAGTTAGTATGCAAACCATCTTTCTCGGTTTCAAGATTGTGACACACCAATGTGGTCACGATTTCAAGCACAACCAACGTTGGTGTTAATGTATGAAGTATCCTTAATGGTATGCCTCATATCGGGACTCAGTTAAACCAATTATTGAACCATTAACTAGAACAGTCTGAACCATCTGAAACGGTAAATACAGCATACAAATTCGACAAAGGGCGATGGTTTCCTTATAGAACACTAACTTGGATCCGCTATCTCAATGAGACCTCGTGAAAACAACCGTCTACGGAGATTCGCTTTCTGATAAATTCATTTGATCTTTTCATGCGTATTCAATTTTTTTGGACAATTTTCTGAAAGCGATAACTTATTTGTTTTAATAAACGGTAAAACGCATGGACCATGAAGGGTGACATTTTTGTAGTGTGTGGCTTGACTCTGCCCAACTGTGGACAACTACAATCGACCATACGGTCATGGTGCTTATGAAGACCGGGTGGTCGATCATGCAATTTATTCCTGACCCAACCGTTGTTTAACTGCTCATAACACAGTTTACTTTCGCTTTAACAAAATAACAAATGGGGTGTAACTTTATGATAACAGTCGAAAGTGATGATGTCATGAATGAATCGGAGGTAATGTTGAGTTGCAAATGGAACAAGTTTCACCTTATGAAATACGGATCCAGGTTAACATAAGTTCAATTGAACACCCAAAACCTTCATATGTACTGTCAGCGTGTCTGCTTGGCTTCGTTTACCACATTCTCCTTAGAGCACACTCTCTTATCAGGCTGTGAATCTATTCCCGATATATTTGCACTTGTTTTCTGTTGGTGGAACCATCGATGTGTACGTTCACGAAACTGAGGACCGAATCGATACCAGGTTCGTTCCAGGCCCAAGGTAATTAGACTGACGACCGCACACAGAAGTACCGGAAGCAGACCCCCACCGACTGCTTCCACTTCTAACGGAGCGTAACCATTTTCCTTATCGATACATTGTTCTTTCTTGGGTAGCCATTTGAGAAACAAACGGTCAATTACGCCCCTCTCACTTAGATTCAAAAGACTGAAAAGGGAAAGAAAAGAATTATCAACACCTTCTGTCAAAGCTAATCAAATTTGTTGTTACAAGGTAAGAGCGACTTAGAAGATTTGGTCCTAAATGCGTTAAGTGCAAATCATTTAACGACTTGAGTATGTGTTGTTGTGTGTTTGTTTAAGTTTTCGTATTTACACCAATATACCCGTCTATGGCTGTGCAAAGTTTTGCACAACAGAATGTATACAACTAAATCAAAGTAGGTGTTCCTTATCATGTGACTCACTAACATTGAAATCAAGATTGGATTCGATCAAATTATCTAGCTATAGGTGGTTCACGATGCTGTCTATTCAATTCGCAGAGCTCAGGTTATCGATCGTTTGCCTAGATTTTACCTACTTATGTTTCAGATTCATGTGATGGTTAATGATTGATTGCCAAGCTCTTCTCGTCTGAATATTTTCTGGTTTGGTACCATTCATTGTATCCTTCCTTTCGTTATGCTGTATCAGCAGCTCTGTTTGTCCGATTCCATATTTTCTGTCACTGCCCGTTGTTTTGCTAACCGGATTTTTCCTCATGTTATCTCACTTGTTAGTTAATCTATTAGTGCTTTTCTTTTCCTCTCACCCATTTTTACTAATGTCTCGGTCCTACTCAATGTCATCCTCATAGTTGTTCATTTACACAACATACCACAAAAATGTCACCCAAAGCGGCCTACCACTGTTTCACATTCCACACGCATGAACTAAATAATGTTGTATGAGGAAGGTAGAAGCCAGGTACAGTTAAACAATAGCACGGTATTGTTGCAAGGGAGACAAGTGTATAGCGGAAAGTGTAGGCAACAGTATGCGGGCACAACCATGCGGCATGATGATAAACTGTGCAATACCAACACGCAGACGTAAGCAGGCTAGTGCTCAACCGTCCAATCAGGAAGGTCAAATGACATGATCCAATCAGACATAGAGAAACGTAAGATTACGGGCTCACTAGTGTATCATGGACGGTAACTGATACGAATGAGCTGTCTAAACACAAACACACGTTGTCTGCCTGAGAACGCTCAACAATACACAGTAAATAAAAACTTCTTTTCTTATCGTTTGATCTGACAGATTTAGGCCGCCATCCGATGGTGATATGTTCCGTTCCTCTTTTATCGTTTCATAAAGATTCTTCTGGATAACCCTGGCCTTTTACAAACGTTGGTTTACTTCCTCTATAGCGGTGTCAGGCTCTTCGTTAAACTGACTATGGGGTGGATTGGGTATTCGATGTGAAAAATTTTCTCTCGACCGATTTGTACTTCGCGTCAGTATGTCTGTGACCGCTGTTTGAACTTATTCCCTCCGGTATGCCATAACGGGTGGAGTAACATGGCCTATTGGTTACGCTTTGCATCGTGGCATTTGCCGGCGCATCAAGTGTGAACCAATCACTGCATTAACCCAGTTCTTCACACATTTCAACAATAAACCAACGACTGCACCTCATTGACGTTTCTGGGGGATTTTGCGCTAGTCTCCTTGGCTTTTTGAGTTTCCTAAACTTTGCATAATGCAGTTGACACACAGCCTCGAAGTGTTTGTCACTCTATACCATAACATCGATTCTCGTTGTAGTGTGATTGGAGTGCAGCGTTTTTTTGATTGAAGAAAGCCTAGCCAATCAGAACTCACGTGCAAGCTGCTGCGAGCGGAATTGCAGAACTGACGACCGGTTCCACCCAATCAGAAACGGATGTCTATTGTTATATCGAACTGCTTTGTAAGAGGTGAAAATTAAAACAGTTTGTTTGAATGTGTACCCGATTCAAACAACCGAGTTGCTCGGTGCATCGCCGTAGAACGTAGCGATATACGGGCCAACCAAAGCGCAAAAATGGCTACGTCCAATAGCAGTCTGTTGTTCCTATATGAAAGGGTGATGTTTTTCCAATAACTTGAGGTTGCTTAGTGCCGCACAGACTATTATTGTTCTAGTTTTCTCGATTCGGTAGCTCAGCACGCGACACTTGTCTTCGACGGTGCACAAGTCTATACACAGGTGGGCCCGGTGGGTACGTCCTAGCACATTCTAATGAATCGGTTGTCGGGTTATAAATCTGCCTTCTGTAAACAACAGTCTGTTGTGCACTATGATCTCATCACGGAGGCTGAAGTACGGCACTAGTTGCAGTGATAGTTGTTGTTGTTGTGACGCTATCTTAGCAGAATTTGTGTCTGTGTAATGCCTCGGTTCTATCATGTCCATTCTTACCGCTGAATATTGTGCCATATTTACAAATTAGAATTCTTCATGACCGACGTACATCTACGGTATGTGGACATCGAAGAGTGTGCTGACAGTGGACGTTTGTGTAAGTTGTTTGTATATGACGTCGAGATCGCACTGTTATGAGTGAATACGCATGCGTTGAAGACCCCGGGGAGCAACATACAACGGTTTACTTCAGACAGATACAAATAGCTTTGTTTTGTGAAATACGTCATCACGAGTGTGGCGGGCTTGCACAAGTGGTAAAGTTGACAGATTGCGTTAGTCGGGTTGCGAGTGTTACAAGGAGGTTGAGTGAATTACGCGTGTGTCCTATTCGTAGACTACTGTACAACGCTGTTGTAGTTATGACAATATACATCCACATCTGGCTTTTCAAGCTATCCGCGTCGATCATACTGGTTGCATTTATGACACTGTTTCGAACGAATAAAAAATACGTCTTTCCGTGGTGTGATAGGGTAATCACAAAAACGACCAATCCAATAGCCATACACTCCGTGGACACTAGTCACTAAGTTGTCAGTAGGGAAGGCTTTAACAGTCGGCGAAAAGTTTCATCACGTTACATGAAATGTGCGTGCGCTGCTCTATCGATGTAACACCGGTCAGCTGGAACATCACACAGCATTGATTGTGATGAGACTAAGCCACTGCGATATTTACGTCACATCCCTGAATAAGAAAAGACTCAGAGACCAAGGTAAGCTCCGATGAGCTGGCGCCGGCTACATCTTCTGCTGGATCGGTTACTCGGCAGAGGGTTTTCGGAGAAAACTGTCTGTTTTGCAGTAGCTAATCGCATCAATGCTTTGATGATAAGCGAACCGCATCTGCCGTCGAATCTTGTCCATGCGCCTGCGATGTGGTCAACAAAAGTCGGTCACATTTTGTAGTGGTCATGATCCAACCATGTGTTACACTGATAATACAAAGGATCAGTACTGTGATCAGCTGTCCGCCACAATCCGTTCACTACCGGAAAGTGACCTACTGAGTGATTTCAGCAAGCCGGTTGGGCGGGAGCCGGCAGCTTGACCAGGAGCACTTGGATCCCACGGCACTGATGGGGTCAATGAGAACGGTCATCGTCTGCTCCACCTGTAAGCTACTCGCGAGTTGGCCACCACGAACAACCGATTCCAGCTGGATGCGAGCGACACCACGACCTGGACTCACCCACGAAACAGTCACCATCATTCGATTGATTACGTGGTTGTGCGGCAGCGCGACATTTGTGAAGTACATATCACGCAAGTGATGCACGGAGGTGAATGTGGCACGAATCATAGGCTGCTCGGGACAAAAGTGTTTGTTCACGCCTGCAAGCTTGCTCATCGTACATCGTCGGGATAACGACAGAACCTGAATGTTAAATGACCGACGAACTCAGAGATGTTAAAGGAGTTTTCAATTCCACGAAAAACTGCTTTATTTGCCTTACGAAAGACATAAAACATTATTATTTTAAGTAACCTTTAAAGTTGACACGGATACCTCATTCTCTGCCTTTCACCAGCGTTTCTGACTTTTCGTTACTACTTTTGGCATCCTGCTGACACGTTCATCTTCTGCTTGGGACTTTGATGTATTGTCTGTACTTTTATCTGATCCATTTTTTGATGTTATTTTTCTTACTGGTAATAAAGACATAGACTAACATGTTTTCGATAATTCATCTACACGCTAGGGAGTTAATAGAGTTAGATTGGGGTATCGATCGGACTTATTTCAGAAGAAGTAGGTCACTGGTCAATCAGTTGACGATGGCTTGATTGGTCCAATACGTCACTCTCGTCCATTGGTTTGACCGCGCAGGTTGGTCATCGATTCGAGACTATCAGAATCAAGCTGCTTGACCCAGTATTATGTGACCAAAAACGGTTTGTTCAGGCGCTGCGACTACCATGATCACAACTCCACAGGATCCATGGCTTCCTCCGCCTTCAACCAAAGAAAGTAAATCCGCTGATCCGAATCCGTGTTACGTAACCTAATTGTTACTTAACACGGGCGGGTTACGTAGACAGAACCGATGTCATCCACCTCAGGAATGAAGGACTACGTATCCGAGTCTCATAATCCGGTGCAATAATGACAGCTTCTTGGTCTATTGGACGACACTTCCCTTCAGCAAACCACAATGGGAGCCGCCCTCAGCATTCACCACACTAATGGCCCATCACAATCCAGGTTTCATGAATGCTACTGAGGTTGTTACGATAAGCCGGTCCAACCTGTTTGAAAGCGCTTAGCTGTGAATCGTAGGTTGTCGAGGTCTAGTAGAAATCGATACACATTGTTCATCGATCGTTGGGTATTCCACTCCTAATTACAGTTTTTTATCCCTTCCTCCGCTATTGCGGAAACTGAATTTAAAATTCCCTTGTAACTGATTAATAACTTGCTGTACACCCCTTGTTCATAATAAGTGGTTTAACACATCTGTTGACTCAGACAAGGCCTTATCGTGTAAAATCTAGCATTTCACAATGTAGGAAATGCAAAAGATAAAACCGGAAACAGTAGGAATGAAGTGTTTACAAGGAGAAAGAACAACGGTCGCTTACAGCAGTCATTTACAATAAATCCAAACATTGTAAATCGCATCCGAGATTACTGTTATTGTTGTCGTAAAATGGGATGAGTCATTGACTGCCCCTCATGTTCCAGGCGACTCAACAGAAGCTGAACTATTTCAATAGTATCATACTGAAGGCCACCAAATCAACGCATTAAGACCATTGGCTTAATTGAGAAGACGAAGTGACCTTCCGGACTTTCCGCATTTTCAAATACAAGGAAGCGCAAAGCTCACCACCCTACTTTGATTTACAAATGTGGCAGTCCATGTACAGACCATTGTCTTGATCTGTCTGCAGGAAAAATAATGCCGGTTTAACACTTCTGTTTTCTATTTGGTATGATGTGCAGCTGCACTGGATCACTGAAAAGCCGCTCATTCGATTCATTCCAGTCATGACTGTTTGAGGTGCCGTATCGTATGACTTTGTGATTCAGCTTGATGCCGGTTTGTTGTGCTGAGGCTCCGAACAGCATGACCAGACAAGGAATTTCCGGTTGAACAACATACATTGGATCACAGCCTTCGCATTCAGATAAACTTTCCAGCCAGTCTCTTTCAAAAAGAAGTACTTATTTTCGAGTTTCACTCTGGTTGGAACTCGTCACTAGTGCAAACAGGACATGACGAGCGTTCAAAAGTGCACCTCTGCGGATAAAGAGCGGATAAAGAAGGAACGGTTGTTTGAAAGCAGCAGATTGAACTGTTACGGTGCAGGTTACGTAAGATTCATCGACGGGGTACAATTAGTCAAAAAGACTGTAATTCCACTGGCTTACGTGAAGCGATTGAATAGAGAGTGACAGTAGCTTCGCTAAACAACAACATCGATATCAATCATTTTGGCGCCAGGTTTCCAATTGACACCTCAAAATAGACTCGTTCATGCTTGAATTCACCATTTGGAGACCGTAACTCAGAGACTCAGACCGCCCGCTGTTTCCTTGCTGTGGCTCGGTTGTCTTTAACTGCATAATGTTTTTCGGTACTATCGGATCAACTTCGCCCCCATCGCTTTATAAACCTATCTTGCACAGGTTGGTTTCTGATAACAAACTATTGAGTAACTGGACTACAGACTGTGTATGCTTTATTTTAGAGGGTTGTTCAGAAGTGTTTCGCTCAACTGGTTCAACTGGTCAACTACAGATAAGACCAGTCAGCAGAAATGGCACTTCAAACAGGAACGACGGATAACAAATGAAAATGTACTATCACCGAGAGCGACATCAAAGTTAAATCACACTGGCCACTCCGTTGTGTACGTACATAGTGTCACATTCTACACATGAATCGTGGTCTTTCATTCACTCACTCTCTCTGTCTGCGATAGGCGTGTGCCCTTACCGCATTCGTGCATGTGCGCCCTTGCCCATAGTGACCTGCGTGATCAATGACCTGGTTCGTCAGTCAACACGAGTGATGGGTTTGTCGATTTGTTCCCTGCGGGTCCACGCTTGCATTCGGCTGTTGCTCGGATTCAGTCTACTTGGTACAACCAGTGAACTACTTGGACAAACTGCCTGTTGGGAACACTAGATACAACACTTATGCAATGCCCATCCCCAGCAAATTAATCACTCATTGGTAATGCCGAAGTATTCTTTGTAGGGAGGGACAGTGACCCATCACGTAAGTTGTAAACTTCTTCAGAATAACACTGAATACTTGTAACGATAACTTCCAAGTTCACGATGACGCTGTTGAGTCGAACCAAACAACGTGACGACAGGAAAGAGAAACAGCCATGTCTAAACTTCGGAAATTAGTCGTGGGTCAGTCACTGTAAAGTTCCGTCATCCACAAAGAAAAGTTATCACCGTATCGATTGTTGTTTTCTCATAGAATCTCCCAAGTTATATTGATCGTCAGTCATCTTTAAGAGCAGTTCTGGTTTAAATGAATCAAACAGCATCCACGGTTGTTTACAGCTTTCGCTTTCAGACAAACTTTCCAATCACTCCCTTCAGGATTTCAGCGCTACGTCCAGTGTTCTTTCTTGTTAAAGACAAATCCGTGCCTCGACGAGGATTTTAACTCAGGTACGCATGTTTCTGGAGAGACTGTGCTGAACAGTAAGTCAGTGAGGTCACATAATGAACGACAGAATTAGTACATCATCAAAGCGCTGGACCGTATATTGGAGCATGAA
>JTDE01000445.1:193667-253078 GCA_014338405.1 Paragonimus skrjabini miyazakii | reverse complement strand
ATACAGTTCGTTGTCGTGATCCGCGCCACTTAAGTTTTCGACTGTGTGCATGGCTTACTGGGCCTCTGGCTCATGCTTGTCCGTTTTCGTTGCCATTCCAGATTCGCGTTTGGCCCTCGTCCTTCAGAGAAACGCTGTTCCTCAGTGCCTCCACTCCGTTGCACATTACAGAGCTTCAAGCGAGTGGCCTCGCAGGTCAAGTTGTACTCACTGTCGGATGGAATATTCCTGCGAGTGTCGAGAAACTCCAGTAACTGCATAGAAACCAGGCAGTTGGCAGCTGAATGAGCAGCAGTACAACAAGAGGCAGCACCACACTTGTGCGCTGCATACCGTGTATGTGCTGAGTGTGCTTCGAGGTCGTCTGGTGGGTGGGGTCCAAGAATAGAGGCAAGCTCACTCCGGTAAGTGTAGAACGCTCGGTTAGATATGTCAGTAAATGGCTGACAACAAGGCGCACCTTGTTGTCATGACCTCTTACCAAAGCGCAGAGCAAACTTGACAGAAACAGTCCACGATGGGGATCTACACGGGCCCTCCGGATTGACGTGAACCCTGGAAACAACCACGCCATCAATAGCTGACAACTATGTGGTCAGTATGTGTCCATGATTGGTTCAGCGATGAAGGTCGTCAGGCGGTACACTGACGTTTAAAACGTCAGAAATTAGCATTTGTCAGAAATAGATGGTAATCATTACAGAGCCGCAACAAACTTCTGCCGTTGTCTATTCAACGAGTACTGTAAGAATGTGGGCCACCTAAGCCACGCTCGTCAGCGGTTAGAGTACCTACCTGAAAGGTTTTCAGCCAGTACTACAATGTCTGTGCGTCGCTCGGTATGCAGGAAGTTAGTGAGCTGGTGATAAAAATCATCCTTGGTTGATATTCAACTATGCTGTGTGTGGAAGATGCCGCGACGACAAACAGGCAACGTTTGTGATGGACGCCTCTCGATGCTACAGCAGTACCCTCTAGCCTCACCGAGCAAATACGATTGTTATCGGATGTCCAGTCAAGCAGCGCCTTCTTTGCGTATGCACTTAGTGTAATTCCAACACCGCCTTGGCCAGTGGCTTGAGTCACAGGATCTCCAGGCAAGCACACATTGTACACGCATATTGAATTCGCTGACAGGGATTGAAGTTGTAGCAGTAGAACAGAATCCTGAAATCATGTTTATACGAGGCGACAGATGTCGATGATGAGGACATTAAAAGTACTTGCATGAGCCGTTTACTGACCTATTCGCGTAATTGTCAGAACGTGGATGGGGTCGAGCTCAGGAATGGTCTGGGAGCTATTAAGAGTTTGTGTCCGTCAGAAGGTGTTTTGATCGGGGTGGTTACTGATAACTGGAAGCGGCCAGCGCACGGATATATGGATCTTGAACACGTGGTACAGAACGTAACAATGTCCAAAATCCCGAAAAACACAAAAAACCTTGACTTTCAGCCGAAAATGCGTCTACCTCCAAACGAAAGGTAACGTCATACATCAGCGTTTGCATAAGCGTAACATGCAAGCCGGCCGTTTTTACCCCCCGATTGCCCGTGGCGACTGTGGGCAATGTGAAAACAAAGAGGGACGGCATTTTTCTAACGATAGTCCTGTGAAAGGAAACAACGGGAACAAGTATGGGCCAAAAGCTCAGTAAACCATGCACACTACTTACACAAACGAAAGTTAAAGTGGTGCTAACAACACAGCAGCACGTTCTATCACGCGGTTCAAAAGCAATCTGTGCGCGCTTGCACGTTCCTACTACGCTTTACAAAATATGAACTTTGATTGGCCCCGAAGAATTCCACCTGAATGGATGCAATACGATAAGATTCAGTTAATCATTTACGGAGGAAAAAGGTGTGCCGAAATAGAGCCCATCCATTCAAGATGCCCAATGAGCCCTGTATAAGGTTGCGACAAAAGCAGCATAGCAGTTTGGTGGTTCGCCGACGAAGGTGAATCTGGTGTAGTAAATCTGTTCAGCCAGGAAGTCCAAGGCTAACAGGGCTGTTGAGGTGTATGCCTTTTGTTGCCGACGTCCGGTGTCCAAGTTGGTTCAGACGCCGTTCGAACAGGGTCTATCCATTTAAAGTACTCGGCACACCTTTCGTACCTGTTGGATCCGTTGGTCGTCAGGGTGATTTGCACGCCTTCCTCGAGGTTTGCCCGTGGTTGGCGGAGATTGTGAATGTCTGTACGCCATACAGACAGCACGCCAGACGGAGGGCATGCTGTCCGGGAGTCCATGTGCTCCCGTTGGGGCGTCTGAAACCGTCTTGTGGCGGGGTAATATAGGCCATGACCTAGTACTGTCGAAGGGCCTACGCAACACTTCATAGAAGGCCAGGCTACTAACCGAGTATCCACCACGCTCGGGTGGTGGTAGGCTGGGGACTCGCCAGGCGGTGTTAAATCAGCACATCCGTTTACCTGGGTACTGAGTGTACCAGTACCTAGAGTTTTCCTAGTAATTTGGATGAAATAGAAGAACATTTTGATTTCTCTGAGTTATTTATCGCTGGGATGTCTGGGATCTGGCTCACTGCGTCTCATCTTAACTCCGAACTGATGGTCGATAGCGTGCCCCTATTTCTTATCGTTAGAACTTCTAGCATAAATAGTGATGCAGCTCTCCACACTCACACTTAATTGAATGTTGTTCGGCTTACGGATCCTGAATTATCTACAATACCGGGGTCATTTGGCGCTCCCTGTGACTGAAGTACTCGAATAATTGGCTGATTGGTGTACTCTGTCGTCCTACAACTTTTTCGAGAAGAATTACTCACCATTCACCCATTGGGATATCCGTATGGCCTCGTGGTGGGAAACATTAACTTGCGTGGAATCAATTTTTTTGCCATCTCACACGAGGGCTTTAAGAATTCATTGGTTGCAAAATTATGTAGCTCCTTTGGTTCCTTGGGCATAACCGAACGCATTCGTAATTGCATGCGGTGTTGAACCGGTCAGGCCCCATTTCGGCTAGACTCCGTTCCCATAACTAATAACTTGATGACTGATGACTTCGAAACAACAGCCGTCTAGAACTAAATGAGCACACTGCCGTCGTGTATAACGTCATATGCAGTGTTGAACTCGTTCTCTCAGTTAGCATTGATCACAGAAATTTCAAACATATGAATGCAAAACGTTTCAGTTTTTGTCCTTCTTCCTTGACTTGGGAAAGTTCTAACCCATCTTGCTTTGTTGGTTACCCGTATCCAAAGCTATCTGGTGGCTTTTACTTGTCAGCTGAAGTTAGCATACTCCTGTCTGCGGCTAAATCTCGGAAGCCTCCTTGCCACCTTCGCTGCTGTGTACTCAAATTTATCTATAGTAAACGGAAAGTTTGGTTGTCTTTTAAGCTATCTGGGATTGAATCCGATCAGGAGTTGTACGCTCCCATTCAAAACCGGTGCACGGTTTTTATTTGGTAAGACCTCTCCGCCAACAGCAGCTCACAATGCGGTTTGTATTCATTACTAAAGGCTACCATCTCGTGCCTTCCACTCTCAAAGCAAAAGCAGATGTTCCGCAGCCGATGTGTCAGTCAGGCCACACCAGTAACGATGCTGAATCTGCTAGTGTGTTAGCTGACTGCTACGTTGACATCTTCCCATTACCTTCCATAGCGCCGCCGACCGTCTCAACTGTTGTTTATCCAAATGGTATGTGCATGGTGGACACGTCTCCGCTGGTTATACTAGCTAAGCTAAGTAACCTCAAGGATAGAGCTTCTGGACCAGATGGAATCTCTTCTCTTTCCCTTTCTGATGATGCCGAAAAGATTACTAGTCCTGTGAGCATTTTGTTCACTAAGTCTCTCAAAAAGTGTACTGCTCCCGTAGGCTAATTACAGGCTTAGCTATCTTCCGTATTCAGGCGTAGTCATCGTAATCTCCTCACCAATTACGGAACAATAACCGCGTTTAATAACGCGTCCAAACTGCCTGAAATACTTGCCCTTTTTTGCTGTCTATCTACAGAAGGCTTGCTTACCTACACCCAACACGACTTACGTACAGGCGCTTATATGCAACAAACCACCTGTTGGCCACTGATTATTCGACGCGCTCAGCCGATCATAACGCTGTTGTAGATGTTGCACATTGTAATTTCGCCAAAGCGTTTGATCACGTAAACCATATCGACTTACTCGGTAAATCGCAGATTTACACGCCCAACACGTAAAAACCACATGTACTGACAAATATGCCTTAGTTTGAGAAGAAAAAGAATATAAAACCTTGGCCCGCATGGCGGTCTGCATTGGTGGCTTCACTCTTGTGTCACCAGTCGCTGTTACCGTGCTCGGGGCAACTCCTGCATCCTTGACTCCAATTAGGACTCGATTCTTGGGGCTTTTCTCTTTCTCACTCTTATAACCTCTTCCAACCTCTTCGTTTTCTTCTTAGTTGCTGTTTGCGGATGGTGACAAACCCTGGGGGAAACATGGAAACTCCTGAAGATCCTGCTCTTCTGCACAGTGATTTAAACACTGTAATTTTTTGGTTTCGGATAATGTTTATTAAGTTCATTATCGAGAAGTTCAAGGTTATGTACATTCGGCACACTTCTAGCATCACATCTTAATAGTACTACTCTTCAGCCTGTACCTTTTGAGGAAGACGTGGAGACATGTTTCTACTATTCATTCTAGCTCACTGAATACAAAAGCTAATGCCAAAGAAACCAGCTGAACCTTGACACTCATCAGGCGACTGTTCGGTGAGTTTTATCGCACATGATTTAAGCTTCTTTGCAAGGACTGTGATCTGGCCTCCTTATGTTAAAAAAGATAACGTTCTATTTGAGGCTCTCCACCGAATGGCCACAAAAACCGTCCTAGGAATCTGCACAAAGTTTCATAAAGAAAGGCCTTATGAGCCGTCTCCCTTTTTTGCATTTCGATCTATCGATTGCTTTCCTGTTCCTTGAGTCTCCGAACCATTCACCTTGAGCTTTATCTAGCACCTCTATGGATGTTGTTTCGAGGGGCCACGCTCGCAAACTGGATCCCAAGCACAGTCGGCTAGATTGTCAACGTAGCTTTTTCTTGTTGCGTGTTTTTAAATGTTGAAGCTTCCTGCCTCGGCGGATTCCTCCTCTATCGTTTTTATATTTTAAGGTTATTGTCTCCTGCCCCGTGGTTCACCGTTTTAAGACACGCTACTTCCTACTTCCGTCACCAACCCGTTGAATCCGTTAGAAAAAGTCACTACAGTCCGAGAATATTGCGTCATTGTTCTAGGTAATTTCAACCTCTCGTTTGCGGACCTTACCAGTGAGCTAACTTCTTGCATCGAAACTGCTAAATTCCAGTCTCGTTTATAAAATAACTCACCGAACACGTCAGCCAATCCGCAAGATAGACGGTCGTTATATTTTGCATTTGTTTCATCTTTGAGTTATTGGTCTGTCTAAGTTTTCATTCTCAGTTCTAATATGACAATTGTTAGATAACTAAAGCCTATCGTACCGGCCTATCACTCTTCCTCTTCTGACGCGAAATTGCTGTTTTACACTTCGGGGTTTACCTGTCTGCAACAAAGATTACAGACCTTCTCTACTGGACATAATATTAACTTCGTGTGGGGGATACCATCGAAATTGGTGCGCCATTGGATATCAGTTATCACGCCACAGTCACCTTCTTCCTACTGTGTACCATTAGTATCACTTGCCCTATAACGCTGACCCAGTGCAACTTCGGATGAGCCAACTTCCGAAAGATGTGGGAACACCCACCTCAAGAAACCTTGTTTGCCACTTGCTATTTTGTACCACATCTGAACATCATTACAACTGGTTCGGTTATACCTCACACTTTGCATCACGCCTGCAAATAATCTTAACTCACCTCCAACCAAGCGTCTAATGAACGACTGGGTGCCCGCCATCTGCGACTTAGGCCTGGTCTCAGATAGACCACGTAACCGTTAGTTGTAGGTGGTGGGGTTCCATTGAAAGCTGTCGTTCTTATCGGAACATATTTGGATTCAGATTATGCGTTGGTATGTTGCCGTTTTGTTCTAACTTCTGCTGGGCAACAACCCCACAGACAGCAATGACTAGCTGTTGAGAAACTGGCTTTACCATCGGTAGAGCAACTTAGAAAGCTGCCTTAGTAATTCTCACGCCGAAGATCCTGATAGCTGCTGGACTCGAATCTCTCAGGCCATTCGGAAAGCAGGTACTGTAGCATGCGACACGGGGGTACATGGGTTAAACAGACATTGGATCTCGGAGAAATCCCTGGAGTTGTTAGAAGCCAGACGGAACGTTCCTCCTGGTACTTCACATAACAATTCTAGAAGAGTTATTTGTAGGAAACTGAAAGGTAGTCTAAAGGCTGATCGTGAGGCTTGGTTATTAGAAAAGGTTAAGGAATTGGAAACCGCTTTTGCTTCAGGGAACACTAGCAAACTTTGGGCTTATCCATGCTACTGGCTCAGGCGACCGTCTGTCAGTGAAGATATCAGGGAAGCAGATGGCACACATATATAGTAATTCCAAAATTTAGAACATTGGGCGGAACACTTTGAGGGTTGATTTAGCTGGCCTCCTGCTTCTACTGTATTGCCGCCACAAACGTGATGTATCATCCTGGTCGGTAGATTTGGAACCACCTACTGAGACTGAGGTTCGTAATTGCATTTCGGCTCTCAAACGTAATAGGTCTGCTGGTCCAGATGATATCGTGCCGGCACTTTTCAAAGAAGGTGGGTTCGTTTTCTCTTCTTAGTGGTTGTGTGGCAGTTAAGAATCAGTGTGAACCATTGATGTATTGCTATCTATGATGATGATGATGGTGATGATGATGAGTCTTGTGGGACGTTTCCTCTCAAAGCAGACTGCATCACGTCAGACATACAGATTCTGTAATCACTGCACAACGATCATAAACAGAGACTGGCACTCGCAGTTTATGTTTCGAACTCCGTTTCCGACCTTCCCAAGGGGCCATTCAGGCACATGGTTTCCTTGATCAAGTTAAAAAATGTTATACAATCTCTCGAGACTTTCAGGACTCTGTACTTCTAATTATGAAGCAACGAGAATACCACCTACTCAATACGCATCTACCTTCAGCAATACTATTGAGACAAAATTCAATACGTTTTTTGGTCTTGCCCGTCCTCTGGATTTTTCCTTTAGTTTCACTTCGGCTAATATGTGCGTCAAACTACCCCTGTTACGTGTTGATACATGACCGGGACTTGATGAAGCATGCCCACTTGTGCTGAAAGAATGTACAGATGACTTGGTGTAGCCGCCCATCTTTTGTTCCAACATTTGTGTATAACCGTAGATGAGACAAACGCTCATAACCGCGATCCGTTTGCTCCGCTGTAAAGCTTGTTAAAATAATGAAAAGTAAAGTGGACGATTTTGTAAGGGTTCACCTAACTTACAAGCCACTCTTGGCACCGGGGCAACACGGCTTCAGAAGTGATCACTCGCACATGACTAACCCGCTAGTTGCAGCTGACTCGTGGACAAAAATGGTCGAAGAACGTCTCTTGGTAGATGCAGTGTTCTTAAATTTCACGAAAGCTCATGGTTATAGTTCATGCATTTCCTGTCCTGTCACACATACACCGGTGGACTCTCTGGACCATTCAGGGCTGCAACTGGCGTGTTGCAGTGTCCTGTACTGAGTCCCTTATAATTCTAGTCTACTCCAACCATCTTTCGATAGTACCTCTCCTTCCGTAGTGTTTACCGATGACACAAAGCTCTAACGTGTCTTACACAACCTCGGAGATGCAGAAGACCTTCAAAGAAACCTGATGCATCGTACCTGTGGTCCGTCCAAAATCGACTTCCGTTCAACACGTCCAAGTCGAACACCGTCCACACTCGTTATCACAGTGTCAGGACATACCGTGCCGGTGTCCACTGTCCACTGTGCCACTGTCCACTAAGAGCGCGACTTGGGTTCCGTTATCACATCGGACCTCTGCGCTAGCACTAACGGTATGCTGCTGGTAAAGAAAGCTCATGACAGGCTAGCAATGTTCAGTAGAACTTTGGAGAGTTTCCCAACCGATACCCTATCACTTATGTGTAGAACGCTGATAAGGCCACTACTGAAAGTCAGCATTCAAACATGTGCACCGTACTGGGTACAAAACGTAATCGCTATGGGGGTTATCCAGAGGAGGGCTACTAAGAGAGGTGAGAGTCTATCTACCTTGTTGTATGGGGACCGACTCGACGGTTGTCCTGACAAATTCAGTTGGTGTACCGAAAAAGCAGTCGGGCGACAGAATTATTCCGAAATGGCCGTTTTCAATCGAACACACACAACCCCGTGTATCTTCATTATTAACACCCCGTGAATAAAAGCTACGAAAAACTTGCCGTAATTTTTAGATATTGAAAGTAGTATTCCTAATTGCGCTGAAGTTGTGTGCAGTTACTTGGAGTTTCTTGGTCAGAGATGGAGGTTGAGCGCGTACCAATCATCAGATGCACGGGGTGCAATTGGGCCAACCATATGAATAAGAGAGTGTAGAATAAGTATCATCAAGTGATTACTTGTTTTGACTAATAGGGAATCCGAGTTTGAGTACCATCTATAACCTTGCGTAAAAATTGCTGCCGGTTGAACGGGTACATACTAAGCAAAATACACCTAGATTTTAACATCGGCATAAAACGGCCTAACTTGTGTATCTTGCACACAAGTATATCGATGGTGAGGTAAAAAATAGCACGCATAATGATAATACCATATTAGTAGCATCAGAAACAGTGCGTGTGATAGTTGACTCGTTCAATATGCGGTGTCGCCACGTTAGGATGTAGGCGACTGCTAAATTTACAAATCGATACGACAAGTGTTCTATCAACATTTACGTACCAGAGATCTATCAAAGTTAAAAGATTGTCTTGGTCAACCCGTGGTGATTCTGTACTGAGTAGCGCCAAGTAAATGACAATTATGAATAGGAATATACTTACATTCAAGGTAGTTAATCGGGAGAAATTAGTCCACAAACACGTAGCGTCGTAATAATAAAATGCCGTAATCAGCTCAGCGAGTCAAGTTTGCTACAATTGATAAGTAAACGTTGATCGAATGGGGAGAAGGCGAAATATGTCAGCGAAAGTTACACTGGAGGTACCTAAAAGGACGGACTCACTAATTCCTTATGAGTGCTAGTGAAAATATGCGTAAAGGAAAGATTCAGCAATCGATCTCACCACATTATGCTGTGATATCCGCTGCCTGGTCGGGGATGTCGTTATCACTGTCTGTTATGATGTAGATCACCCATGTCGCGGATTTTGAACTTTCTCTGGGATGACGGTGTGCCGCACTCAGTGATACGCAGGCCTCCACTGCCTTTCCCTCTCTATTGAGCCTTGTTGCATTTCCTTTCTTCTGATTCCTCCCCCCACCGTTAAGGCGAGCAGCAGCCTGAGCCACAATGTTCTCCAATGAGGCTCTCAGCCGTCATGAATGGATATGTAAATAAAATGCTCAGTCTAAATCCGTGGTTAGGCTGTAGAGGACGGTCTTCATGTGATTCGTTGCCTTTTTATTCTGGGATATGGGATTTGATGTAGGGAATCCGTGGGATACTCAGTTGCTTCCGCTGATCGTCATTGCCAGTGCGTTGCGCTCGGATGTCGAAGGTATCACTCAACCGCGTTCATTTTTTGTCAGATCATCAGATTTTGTGCTCATATTGCTATCAAGATCTGTGATGTCAGTGTTTGGTTTGTGTCAGAAGATCAGAGGACTTCGTAAGAGACGTTCATGGCGGCGTATGAACGGTGGAATAAGGCAGAGTTGTAACTACAAACGATACCTCTGTATTTGCCCTTAGGATCGTGAATCGTCATCTGATAACTCGTTCTTAGGCGTTAGTACAACGCGCAACCATATGTGTCTCACTACTTTTCGTGTGGCTGCTACTCTTTAACCTACCTGTCGGCTGTGTTTGAAAGGGTCGGAGCTCCAGTCAGCGTAGCGCTCCCAATCAGCGCAGCACCCAACGTGTCACTGTCACGTCGGCGTGGCAGAATAAGTCAGGATGAGGCGATTTGTGCATGTATAATGGTTCGACGTCGATTCTTATTTGATAGGCACAGCAGCCATTTGTAGTCGTTCGCATAAACCATTCATAAATTTCTCCGACTCTATTGGGAGCCATCATCTGAATTACTTGGTTACGTTAATAAATTCTGTTGCACCGTCTTTGTATTACATCAGGCTGTACCGACTTTAAGAGTGCAGTATGCACTCCGTACTTTTTGTATATCAAGCGCAAAAGCCAGTTGTTTCTGGTAATCTGAAAGCACGTATGTGGAACGGTCTGTAACACGTACTAAAATCTGTTCAGTGGTTGTAACTCTAAAGTTGTCTCTGCTGGACAGCATCGGAACGATGCTATGTAGGATACTTTCGTCAATAATTTGTGTTCGTGCGACACCCGTCAGTGACAACTGAAAAAGAGAACTTTGGACTTTCACATTTTCTTCGGGCTAGGGCGGCTGTTAGAAGTAGTTCAGAAACAGTCGCAGTTGTGTCAATTTCGGGTGCATTCTGCGTCACATGGTTCTTACTTTGGGCCGGTACACTTCACAACGTTTATTTACTTTCAGTGATTATGGATGTTGTTTCCGCTACTTCGAACGGCACTCGCTACTTCAGTGATAACCCTAGGTGCCACCTCCCGAAATTTCCACTGAGGCGGCGTGTGCGTTTTTTTTCCACGAGAAGGTTTTGCAAACCAACACTTTACTATTTGGGTTATTTCTGTCGTTTCTTCTGCCATTATTGCTACTTTGCCTACTTGTTTGTCTTGCGCTGTGACCACTCTACACTTTAACAGCTTTTAATGTCTCAGTTGACACCGTTGATTCAGAAAATTGCGTTTCATACTCTGAAGTCTCGAATTCACAAGTAAAAAAAAATAGCGATGGTATCTACTTGCTCATAAAGCACGATGGTCAGAGTGCAAACTCCGGTCCGGACGAGGATAGGCAGATGAGGTCTGTTATGAGCTGAACTTGAGTCTAGCGTTTCCTTTTGAAATGGGCTAACTGCAACACCTCCCTGAATTCTAATACTGATCAAGTGTGGGTAGTGTTCAAGTTGAAATCACCCATTACTACTGAAGGCCAGTATTTTATTGCAGTTATCCGCAAAGTCGATGACTTATCTTTCCTGTTCATCAGAACAGAAAGAAGACCTGTGTTGTGAAATGTCAATATTTCGTTTACTCTCATCATTAGCACATGAAAGACATGCGGATTATATACAGTAGACGAATAAGTACAAACAATTACTAAACACGTCTACAAATATACCAACTGGTATGTGTTCAGGATCACAATAACCCGATATGTTATCTCACCCACGTTTGTGCACCCAACGCCGGATGACAAGTTTGGATAGGCATTGTTTCACAAAAAACCGGTAGCTACGGATGTCGATTGTGAATGCGTTATTTGAGTCAACTTGGTTTCTTGTTGTCATGAGGTGTTAGCAATCGGTGACATGAAATTTCTAGCAGCTGGTTCATCAAACTGAGGCGAGTACGTCATCAGTTGTTTCAACCATTTCTGGATGTGTTCGATCATTGGCTGTGCTAGTTGCCGATTTGTTCTGCCTATGTACATGTCATTGCAACTACAGGTGAACTGATACACAACGTGGGAGATAGAATAGTTTGGCGAACTGCTTTTACGATTGTAGAAAACTAGTCCAGTGGTGATCTGGACTAAGCGCACCTACGCAAGTGCATGTGTTCGAGCCAGAGTCGACCTGAGTTTGTGCGCAGTGTTGTTCGCTAGATGGTCCCCTTTGAGGATATCCCTCATTTGGACAGTCTGAATAGATTCGTTGCTCTTGTTCACCTTATTATGTGACTTTGTAAATTTCTCGGGATGTCTGTTTGCTTGTTTTATTCAGCGTTTGCTGTTCTATATGTAATTTTTCAGAGGTATATATTTTGTGCAAACTGTTTTTGTGTACAACTGGAAAACCGAGAATACTTTGCGATGAACTGAATGCTATAGCTTGTCGTCTGTATTTATAGTAATAATTACATCCAAAAAGCCAAACTGTTGTTCGACTTCATGAGATAGCGATCGATTTTAGTAGAAATCAAACTATCATCAAAGTATCGTTTGTGTGGTAACGTTCTAGCCATATTATCTGGGATTTATTGCTCATTCATTTCTAAAATGATATCCCTTATTACTGGGCCTAGCGGATTACTTATAGCTACACAATTCACTTGTTCATTTACTAGTTCGTTTACCAAAAGCCTGACGGAGGTTACTGTGGCTCGGATCACCGCTTACCTCAGCAATGATGCAGAATAACTTAGAAGAGAAATACTTTACTAAAAGGGTTGGAAATTGACGAAACAAGGCTAAGCAGAAAAACTAGAAATGGCGTGCATGCAAATATGCCATTAATCACGACAAACTGCCGTCTTGGATGGCGTTTTTAGTCGGTGTTTTGAGTGATCACGAGGACCTCAGCCGGACAGTCGACATCTGTCCACTCTGCTGTACTGTAGAGTCAGGGTCTTCGTATTTCGTGACAACGTTGTTACTTGGCCAACATGCGGTTTTGCCCAATTATTGCTGGCTTCATTATATGACGCTTGACGTGGCAAACGCTCAGACCGCATGCGGAATATGTGACTGTACCATCGCAGGTTGTGCAACGTGCTTAGTTGACCCACACCGTCTATCTGTCTGTATGCAAGTCCTTCAGACTCGAAACGAATGTTTTCCGTGCACAATATGACAATATATTTAAGGTGTTCAAGTGGAACTCCTATATCATAATTCTAATTAGAGATACGATCATAAAATATCGACTGTTTCACGAAGGAGGGCATTCGTAAAAGGAAAATAAACGTCCGCATAATATATTACTTGTGAACTCATCAGGACATGTTCTAAAGTTCCTGCTACTTCGAAGGAGTCTACACTATTACAGGTGACCAAAACATCGACTTCTTGGAACCCGTTGCACTTCAAGCGGAGGAAAGAAAGGTGGAACACCAACCGAAACTTAATAATCATACCATAATCGAAAGTCTAGCTTGTTCCAAAATCAGGAAATGCCGAAGCTTCCGGCAAAGAGCTCTATCCATTCAGCCTAAGATACAAGGAATCATAAGCATCAGTGCCAGAAAACTTCTTGTGTCATGGCGAAAACGTAGCTTAAGATGCAAGCCTTAACCAAAAGTTCTGGTAAATCGCAAATTCTGTTTGTCGAATTGCTACCCGGGATATCGTATGACTGACTACCTTGTATATCGCACGTGGTGTTGATTTTGTTCATGGGCGTTACATACAATTAAGTACAACTTACAGAATGTTTGGGATACCTCTTCTAGGTTTTTGTTTCATTTCAGTCCTCCTTCCTGATTAGCTTGTTTCACTAAATATTTCCACTACAGCTCCCTGAGGCAGTCACGATTTGGGTCTAATGAAAAAGTTAAAATCTGCCAAGTTATCTCTTGTTTTTGATGAGGAAAAGCGGAAGTAAGCGTTACGTTGTTTTGTGGAGTTCTCTGACGTGCAGGGAATATTTAACTGGATTTCGGAAACGAAAACTTGAACGGCGAGCAAAGGCTCGCAAAGCAGCTGAAGCACGTTTGGCCGAAGAAATTAAGGCTGTCAAGATGAAAGTAATCTGTCTTGTTGTACATTTATCCAACGTTTCCACCTTGCAGTACAGAAAGACAGCCCGTGAACGATTGGCTGGTTTGTCATTGCCCATGTTCACCGATGGCACTTTGGATACTGTTAAATCTAGGGAGCAACAAGTAATTGGCGACCATTCTGTCCTCTTTGAAAAGATTGATATTTCAAACTCACATTACTTTGTTGGAGCGATTCAGGTAATCTTTTGACCCATTTCATTGTTTTTTTTCTCGGGCCTATTTATAGCCTGGCGTACATGCAATTGCGGCTGACAAAAAACCAACCGACTTGTAAGTCTTCCGGTTGTGTTGATAACTTTTTCCAGGCCAAAAATGTCACTCAAAGCAGCATTAAAAATGAATCCGACCAAGAATCGCAGACGATTCACACGCAAATCAAAGCGAAAACATTCAAGGAAACGAGGATAAAGTGTATTAGGCTATACATTGTACATAATTGACCGTATTTGACATTGACAGCACAAAATATACATTCATTATTTTTAACCATCTTTTTGTTCATTATGATTCCCCGAGCATTGTTAGTAAAACACTATAAAGGTGTGCCGATGTTCAGTAAACACTTACGCATAAGAAGTTACAGGAATGAACAGACGATCGTCGAGTTAGATAAGAGTGATGATGGTGCATAGGTCAAACGTGTTTCCTCTGTGTTTTTTTCATTTTAATTATTTTTTAAATTTTTGACCGTGCGAGCTTGTCCATTAGTTCCGTTCCTTGCTAGCGACCGCAGATACGTGTCTGAAAAGCGATTGACACTGTGTTATCAATTGGATAGATTTCCTTGTCTTTTTCACTTAACGGACTCTGTTTGTTCGGAAAATGTTGGTATTGTCTACGTGTTTAACCGACCTCCATTGCCATGAGGTGATGGCTCAGACCTATGGTCACCGTCGTTAACATCATGACATGCACAATGGGATCACTCTAATGGGTGGGGGAGAAATTGGTTTGCGTTGGGAGGTGAATTTGAAAACCAAACCTGCGCACAGACAGAAATATGACTATATTGTTGACTGTTTAATAGAAAAATATACTGAAGTTATCAGGATAATCGGATTCCTGCCGAGACGTGTACACACATACATTGTGTTCTTTTGAGCAAGGTAAGATGGGCGAACGGTGTATAGTGTAGTTGAAATCAATTACAAAACCGTCTGTAGTTAGTTACTCATCGATATGGTAGTCTACGCGAAGGAGCTATACGATGTCTAGGGGTCGTGTATCATGTCTGAATAGAAAGTTGCTAAATAGGAATAGGTCGCTGACGATTCAGTCGTAACGCTGAAGATCCCGTTACCGCAATTGGAATTTTGTCATTCACTACTGTAAGAATATGTCTGTGTTGTCGTTTGAGATACAATGAGGCATATTCATCTACGAACCGAAGTGATTGCCACGACGAACGAGAATGTGAGAGAACGTTTTTTCTTACTCAGAATTCTACTGGACAACGTGTCGTTTGTTGGATTGATTGGACAGATTTCAACTTGCTGGTTAGTGATAAAGATTTCGTTGATGTAGATTGAACACCACACATCTGCGCACAGCTTTTGCATACAGAGTACTGGCCCTTTTCTCCAAGAAGCGCCATGCTCAAGTTTCGACTAGGTTACAGTTCACCAATAGTATACATCCGATCCATCCGGCTACGTTTTTCCGTTCCTCTTAGCATTCATTATCCCCCTTCCCTCTATTTACTAGTCCACTGACTCTCACCCATGTTTGTCGACTGGCGAATGGATTAGTTGAACATTGTGTTCGCGTGTTTTTATTATTGCACTTGACTACTAGTCTCCCCCGGTTGTTGTTTACAATTGGATGTCTCCGGATAAAACCGACGTTGAGCGCATTTGCTTCTATTTCAGTATGTTTTTTTCTTTGAACTTACTGACTGTTGCATCTCGTAGCTTGTCGGACTTGGATTTAACACAGTTTGTTGTGTATATGAAAATAAATAAGTACGTTTCACTCAAATCATCTGCAGTCCAAGCTTGCGACAGCGTTGTATGGAGATCAGGTATTTGATCAATCCACTGTTAATGGTTTGACTGATCCATTATTTCATGCTTGTTTATAAGCTAGGCCGAGCGGTTTGGCCATCAATTCAATCAATTACAGTTACAATTCTTCTAGGATATTCCACGTCACTGTTAAGGTGAGCGGCAGCCGGAACCACAGCACCCTTTGGTCAGGCTCATGGCTGCTATGGTGATGGTGATGATGATGATGAAGTACAGACCATGCGGGGTTCAACGCTCGTACAAACTGCCTCTGTTTAAATAATACTGGGTCAGGCAAGCTGACCTCGATGGTTTTGACATTAAAGACTGTTCAGGATCGGTTGGTCATTGCTGATTTGCATGACATGTGATAGACTACCTGAACAATGTGGTATATCCACCTGTTGTTCACTCTCAACCGGACGAGCAGTGATGGTGCTGTTAGTCGATGTCGTATTGCTGTGCGGTGCTGAAAGTCGGCTTTGTTTCTGGCTTAGTTAGGAAGGCAGGTTCATGGTCGATCCCCTTTTGCCTAAAATTGGGGTCTTTCTTACAAGGTAAGCTCCCACACCGATGCATTTCGAGTGGACCATTTGGACGCACAGGTCTAGGATTGAGAGTTCACGCTGGTGATTAGAGAACGTTCTTGTGCTTCAGCAGTGTATAACCGTGTTTGCATGTACTGCTTAGTTAATGTATGAAAGCCAGTATGATTTAGATTATGTACAGCTGTTTACGATTGACGACGATCCTCGAAACACAACTGTAAGAACTCTTAGTGTCAACCGGTGTATGTTATATACTGCCATTACTCACCGGTGTACTAACATTCGATTCACGCAGTGCATCCGCGGTAACGAAGGCGAAGGAAGATTTTAGAAACGTGACCTGTCTAATATCTTCACTCGATCTACAAACTTTCCAAACGTGTTGTTTTCCACCTGAAGTTTGTGGGGGCAGTACCCTCGTTGGCAACCGTATCCGCGGGGCAACGTAAGCTTGGCGGCCACAAGTGTTGCATCTTTTAGGGGAAAAGGAAAAGTGGGGTTGCTATCCCTGATTGACTCGTATTGTCAGTAGTGCAACTATATACTGTGAACATATTGAACAATGGAATGACCGTGGTTGCTTGTGAGCCTGTCTGGCTGAATTCGTTTTATCGAATGAAATGTTCTAGTTAGCTCTACCGAAAGACGCTGGAATTCAGTTGGTTAAAAACTGTGTTACTTAAAGCACCATCCCATTATATTCCATCACTGACGGTTACAGAATTATGTTCTTTTGTCATACTTCGCGTTATGTTGGGTATATTGATGGGGACCATTACCGACCTGTTGTTTACGGATCATCAAAAATAATACCCAAAACGAAAGTTTTTGTGATAAATTTAGCTCCCTTCATTCGCTTATGTGGTCGTGGGTCGAGGCTACCACTTAATTGTCTAATGTCCCTAGCTTTATCCGACGATGACTGGCGGTCGTCTCAAAGTGTTGGCGAAGATAATCAATTCACTGAAACTCATTCTCAAGGTACTCTGAGCTACTCTGTCTGACAAAGCTTTGGTCGAGGAACGTGGCTTTTATTCTCTAGCCATCAGATACACAGTCTCCTGAGAAAGTAAGAGGTTGGAAAATTGGATACTTGACGGTTTGTTTGAGCTAGACTCATAAGTAACGCTTTATTTGTTGACATATGCGTCATATCTCCCAAAACCGTAAAACGCTCGAATACCGAATATAATCAGAAGTGTCATGTTCACAGAAGTTATCATACCCATTTTTAAGAAGACCGAAATATATGGCTAAAAATTTGTTACAACTCATATTATTAAACAGTTAACTGATGTGGTCCGGATCTTTCGCTTGAAGTAAATTTCATTTGTTCGAATTGTCATCGATCCCACTTTATGACCAATATGATGGTGTGTCCACATTACGAACGAGCGGATCGCCGATCGGCGTTACATACACCGATTTTTAAATACACGTGTAGTCCCTATGTGTCTCATTTTTCTTCCAAATTGCCCTGTTCTTACTTGACACTTCACTAGAAATTATCACCGGAATTTTCATTTTACTATTATGAATATCTTGAAGTCACTACACAAGTAGTAGTATTGTTTGTCAAGGATGTATTTTATATACAGGGATGGTACTTATCACTCTATGAATACAATAACTTTACTGAACTGCACAAGTCCAAACTATTTACTATAATCAGACTTAGTTTCAAATTAACTACAACAATTTATAAGTTGTTTATTAATCACAGTTGAACACGACTTTTTAACCAGGTGCACTTTTGTCAGTATTGGGAGACAAGAACCTGAACATCTTACCTGAGGCTATCTCTCCATATCTATCCCGTCGTTGTGACCGCAAAAGCCGCCTGGCCTACATAGCTGTTTATTACACGAACTCCCGTACAGGTTGTGTTGAAACATAAGACCACGAACACGTACACTTATTTGCACGGTTGATGTGTATTCACGTACATTGGTTAGTAGTACGTTGTCATTCGCTTCGGCGGCAATTCCTCCATAGTGCGTACACATTATTCCAACAGTCGCTCCTGGTTCATCGTCTCCCCGGCGTTGAGGCTTGTCATTTTAGTTCCCGAATGTACGCACCATACTACTCACAAATGTCCTATCGTCCCATTTGCTATGGAACTAGATAAGTAGGTTGCTATTACATGTGAATCAAACTGCCACCTTAAACACCACTTACGAGCGATCAAGCTTTTAGCCTGTACGGTTGCATTTTGATTGATTTCAAAAGTCAGGCACACTTACTGATATGCCAATATCTGTCAGTTATTGATTTGCTCAAATTATAGCATTAAACACGCTATTTATTTATATTCGCGATTGATTGTTTTCAGTTAAGTTGTTCTAACATATGATTCATCGAGGAAGTCACTGACCAGAGTTAGTTCGGCTACTGTTAGTATCTTTAAAGCTTCATCAGCCAAAATATATGCGAACCTCTAGCGTGGCATATTCTATAACGCACAACCCAAAATCACTCGTTTCAACTGTCATACTTCGTGTGATGCACATTGACGGGGTTAATGCGGTCTTACATATCAGCACCAGATTGATAGTCTTGCAGTATTGTACATTTGTTTGCTCCACGAAATAGATACGACACACTTTTAAATAAATCCTACTGTGTTCACGTACTGGTTGTTCTTGCAACGCCGGTGATTGGTACTTTGATGATCTATTCAGTTGTTGGATAACACTGGTTCCATTGCTTGGTTTAGAACATTTCGACAATTTTCCAATAGATATCAGTATTTCGTGAACCTTAATTATTCCCAGTGAATCCGGTGCATTACTTCGCTGGTTATTTTTCATGGTGACTTACTATAGTTCACTCCCAACTACATCCTAGTTGAGTTGCGTACAGCTGTAAAGTTTATTTATTTCTTCTGGACATATGCACTCCGTAGAAAGAACAAATGAAGCAACAACAGCCACGATGTTTGTGACGGTGTATAAGCCAAATAGGTGGATATTCATCTATTTATATCAAAATGCCGTGACATCGTCACAAAACATCTCCATATGAACACTAGTCTATTCCCTATTGTAGCTGGTCGTATCATAGCATTAGTGCATAACCTCAATATTGGATGAATTCGTGACAGGAACTGACTATTCTATGAATGGGTTCATAGGTTGTTATCGGGGAGAAAACAGTCTTCGCTTGTGCTTTCCTGTCTGTGCTGGTCAGTGAAAAATTGTGTTGGACGGTTTATAAACGCAAAGAGAAAGTGACAGGAAGTAAATAATGGGCAAATTCATTAAAACTGTCGGCTGCAATCGTTTCAGCGACGAACACTGAAGCACACTTATTCAATATTCCGTCAGATATGTACATTTAATAATCTTTCGGACTAGACTAGAATGATGGATGGAAACTTGTGCTGCAGGCTGCCATTCATGTATGTGCCGATCGAGTAATATTTTAAAACTCTCAATCGATCGTAACTTTGAAACAGTTTTGTTAGGCCTCGTTCGGATTCGGACACGGGCAGATTTGTGCCGCCAAGTTTGTAGTCGGCACATTTATAGTGACGAATGTGAATAAATTAACATCTGTTGTCATTGGACGGCAAGTTATTTTCTGTGAATCACTGATTTACACAGTTTAGACCGTTCTATGAGATCATCATATCATGCAGGTACCCTAGAACTCGCTAGGACTTTGTCATCGGAGTAGAGCAATCTCGGCGTGTTGACTATACTGGATATTTAAAGAAGGAAAAGAATGAATAACAAGGGTCCAAAGATTGTTCCTTTCGGAACGCCGCTGTTGGTTGGGAACCAGTCTGACAAATATCTGTTCACTTTGTCGTCGAATCTACGTTCAGTTAGCATATCCTCAAGTCACGGTAGCAGGCACTCATTAAGGTCATGACTGTTGAGTTTCCATAACAAGACGAAATCATTAACGCTGTCAAGAGCTCTGGAAAATTCAAGATAAACCATGTCTGTGGTCAGTTCCATGTCTGTAGCTCATGTTCAAACGTCATAAACAATCAACAGATTTGTGACGCGTAAGTATCCCCAACGACAGTTAGGCTGCTCCTTGGTGGTGAGTTGATGGTTTTCACCCTTTGTCCGGAGAGGGTCGTCTACTAAGTTGAAAGTAACACTTTTGGCCGATGATCTGTCGGGTTATCTCTGCTTTCACCCTTGAATATGGGTGTGACTGTGAAATAATGAGGATCTTAAACCATACTTTTGTATGGTAATGATATCCATACCAACACTATCATACAAAAATATCTCGGAACAATCCCACATTATATTCTAAGCAGTTTACGTGTGCTTTGCAGAGGAGAATCTGTTTCGAGTGATCACCTACATCTACCACGAGTTTCCACTTGAGTGTGCTAGATCTAGTTTTCGGGCCATGGGCAGTTTTGGATTTCTTGATTACTTAAAACCCACGAGTAGTATGGCCAAATGATGAAGAAAAACTGACGAAAACTTTCGGTAATTATATCCGTGTTCTTCACGACGCATCAATCCTTTCATATATCAGTCTTCTGCATTCTTAACAGCGAAATGGTTTTAAACTTATGAAGTCTGCAATTGATTAAACACGTTCATGAGAAACGCAGTCGAGTCGAGAATACTGTTTGGATTCTCTTATCTAGACTTGGCACAGTAGTTTTAAAGCAACACAAGAAAATGCACTATATTGTTTGATATGTACCAGGTGGAACACCCATTCCAAAGGTACCGTCAAGCTTTCATACTATACACATACTAAGGACTTATCTTTTCCATCAGTGGTTATAACATTCCTACAATTTTTCAAATATACTTATTAACTCGATTAGTTCATTCAAAGCTTTCTTTAGTTGCTAGGAGGAAATTACACTACATACCAGCACTTTCTCTTCTGCAACTGGTTATTCGTTAGTGTAATTTTTACACTGCGATTCACATTATTTTAGGCACCTATATATCCGACAACTGTATACAAGGAGAATAATTAATTCATACAGCTTTTTACAGATGAAAAATTGCTTCTTTTTACTCGCAAATGACATAGCAATAGCATGCGGCAACCGAAACGTAGCTTGTTGAGAAGAATCAGACCCAATTATTAGACATGTTTACGCCACTGTTCTGATGGTGTTTTATTTGGATGGCCTGAGAATTACTGGCATGAGACAGGTGTTGTCTGAGTAGTTGGATAATGGGAAACAGTCAACTAATTAAGGAAATAGTGATAGTGGAATTTGGCAATAAAAATACATTGGAACTGAGTTGTTGAGTGTAGAATTAATTAGAATGTATTATTGTGATCCGCCAAATACGCAGATCAAGTAAGCAGATACAGTCACAGAACTGGTTGTGCTTTTAGAGTTAATTTTGTTAACTGAACGCATACGACTTGTGTTAACACACGACCTGTTTTATACGGAAACACTGTCGATAAAATTACGTACATTGTTTATCACAATAGATATGCGCAGGGTTTTAGGAGAATATGAAGAACCTCCTTTAATCTATCCTGTCTCTTTGTTAGTCCTGGAATCTGTTTTACCGAACTGTTTTCATTACGTCGATCTGCCTTCGCTCCTTTTCTGTCAGAATAGCAAAAAGACGATTTAATAAAGAGATTTGGTGTGTGAGACAATTTCGAGCAATTTTTTTGCGAATTACCTTATCTTTTGTACGTCAGTTACAAAAGCACCTTGTAGCACGAGAGTCCAGTTTAAACAGTTCTTTGGAAGGAAACAGGAATGTTATCTAGGGTTGCAAACGTTAGAAAGAATGTCACATACACTAGTTCACTTGACAGGGATGTAAGAGGCGAGGGTTTTGGAAAGTGATTTACTGAAGGATTTTTCTGTGTAAGGTGAGGGTATACCGCGGTATGAGAGCAACATAACGTGAAAATGTAAGCACACTCCAAATGACGTATTTCTTACAGTTTGTAAACGTGAGGAGAAAGTAACTGCAAGGAAACAGCGAAACTTACTGGCATGCAAACACATTGGCAGTAAACACAAAACACCATTCCGATAGGGGTAAAAATTTCGTAGTTTATGGCAGTGGATTAGAATGATGTCCGGAAAACTTGTAGCACGTGCTGTTTCTAATGTTTGTGTCAGTCAAATAGTTTGGTAAGTTGTCATGACCGTAGTTTTGCTGCACTACGTTCCTATGTGAACAAATCTTAATTGCGAGAAAATTTTCAATAAATAGTAGGTCGCACATATGATAATTCAATTGTTGAGACTAATCATTCCAGCATTCTCGTCGGCCTAGTATCACAGCATCTGTTTACAGATGACTAAGTGGGTGAATGATTATGTTCCTCTGTAGCAGATAGTTCAAAGGATCCATAATATAATGAGACCTCCTGATAATGTCGACCTCTTGGAGTACAGGTTTATCCTTGTTCTTGCGGTTATTCTGGAAATCGTCTTCCAATGCCAACTAAGCGATATGTTGTTTTAATGCAAGGTAGACTATAAGTCAGAATATTCCTCCTCAAGTTTGAGTAGGTTAATCGGTTCAGGACCGCTGAGAAGGCTTCGCCGTAGAAATTTTCACATATTCTCAAGTGGATTATTGTCCGTTGCGTTTCGTTATTTTTGGGCGCATAATCCGCGGACAGACTTAGATTCCGTTTAGTTGACGTTTTTAACTTTTTCTTACTTAAGCACATGATTAGTTTGGTGATAATAAACTAATTATGGATTGTGAACGTACGTGACTGTACACCTGTCGAAGTCGAACGGAAAGTGGTTATTCATTGGTTAAGAAAGTGTAAGATATTTTAAAGATCGGCGATGAGTAGCCTGTGATGTAGTTGACGTAGGCTAAACGCAACCCACATGTGGTCGCAACTTTCGCACTCAGATGGATTTTGTGCTCAGGTCAAAATGTTATACCTCATTCTTGCTCGTGTTAATGACTGTTTTTGTCCCGACCCAGAGCTAAACTTTGGTGCACGTTCCCATGATGCAGCCACGTTGATCACCCGAACGTCAAATCACGTTCTCCACTGTTGTTTTTATCCCCGGGTAACGTTAAGCTAGCTTTCCGCTAAATTTGTCACTGGGTGCTTCAGTGCTCGGTGTCTCAGAAAAAAAGTAAACTAAGTGACAAACGATCCAGGACAAATCCTCTTGAAACGTGATAGTTGATAGAGAATCAGTCAGACCGTTCTTCAATAACCCATGTACTCAGATAACATCAAATAAAAGTGTCACCTAACTATTGATTAATTCACGGAAGTCATATTTCCAGCGTTTCCCAAGGCAGACTGAAGTGATACACTTTGGTAAGGATCTTCAAGAAACCATGACAGACTGTAACAATGGAAAATCATTGGTTAGTGAATAGCTAACACAATGTATGCTATATTGCTTCTATGTACGTTTTAGTCAGCCAACGTTAATCACATTAATTTGATGAACTTATTTATACTGACTCATCGGGAAATCCCCACATTACTCATATGAAGACAATTTTAATGCAAAACGATGATTGCTTCACACTTTAGAGGTACTGTTTGTAAGTGACCAATGTTTTTTTTAAAATAATTGATTTAACCAAAAATTGTGGGATTCATGAATCATACGTTGGTTGCTATTTTAACAGGTTTTTCTAAAGATATAGTTTGTTAGAAGTTAACATTGTTTCATTCATATGTATGGTTGTTGAACAAAACAGTCTTTGTCACTAAATGAAATGAAGTCGAAATTAGACTTTGAAAGTAGTTAAACTTAAAATCGCTAGTGAGTTTGTTAACATGAAGTGGTAACTGTATCAAAACTACTTGTATGCATTAAGTAATTTGGAACTTTTAACAATTCAAAAATAGTGATGATTAATTATTCCGTGTACAATGTGTTTAACCCTTTTTTTATCAAGATACATGACTCATTACGTGTCATCATTTCAACTTCATCAAATTGTTTCGAAAGACAAATTTAGATACTGGAGATATTTCTGATTTTCTTACTGAAAACAAGGAAAGTTGCTGAGTGTGAGAGGGAATCCATAAACTTAGAAGAAACATTCGGTAATCATGTGTATTAGTGATAGTTCGCTTCTGACAAACTGCTTGAGTTAATTACAACTTTGAGGGCACTTAATTGGTATGAGACCTAAGACCTGTACTATGTGGTAGATCATAGTTCAAGTTCACGGTAAGCGAGGCCGATCTTTCTTAAAGTTATTTTTGCTGACAATTTATGGAAAGGTTCAAGCAAGTCCGAAACAGAATCGATATAGACAATCAGGCAGGATTTCCAGTGAGTTGATTACTACTGATCGGGCTCTTCGATTTAGTGTTGAGATTAATCCACTTGGTCTGGAAGAACCTTAGAATCAGCAGCTTTATGGCAGTGTGATCAGAACTACGTGTTCCGCTGACTGTGTATCAAGCCATCCCAGTTCTATTGTTTTCAGCAACGAAGTTTTCGCACGTATTTTCTAACCAACAGCTAGACAGTTTTCAGACCACTTGAATGAGAGATACAAAGTGCGTGGCCACCGATAACGTATTTCTTGATCAGTACTAGATAAACGCTTTGATTCTGAGTTGTATACAGAATCTTCTTTGATGTCCACTCACTCTGTTTTCAATCCTTGCAAAATGCGTCCAGTAGGAACCTTTGAACAGGCAACACATCTAAGACAGCTTGTGCAAGGGTCAGTTCTCTTGATGATCACGGGAGTTTTTAGCTGTACCAATGTTTAACGCGGCCCGTCTCTTTGAACATAAAACGGCCCTGAGACATGTTTCATTCAACCTGTTTTCGGGATGCCTTTCTACATTCATTTCCTATACGAAATAGCTGTGAGCCTTCCCCATTTCCTAAGCACACTTGTTTATGAACTAAACGCCATTCGTAACTCGTTCAAACTACGTCCCTGGGGAAACTTTTATGACGGCCTTGTCGATCTAGTAAAACCAGTCATCAGTGAAGTTGACCACGGCTGATTGATTCACGTGCAACCAACTAGCGAATCCTGCTGTTTTTTGCCAGCTGTAACCTGATTTGACTTTTCATACAAATACGACGCTTGTTGTACACTAGATCTGTCTTACGGTATATTCGGCCGCCTCTTGTCTATCACTGTTTATCCTACCATAGTGACCGAGTGACTCAGCCTTCGACAGCGACTACCGTAAGCGGTTAATGAAATCGTCCTTGCTTAAAGTTGAACCTAATCTCCCAAATATCTGTATGTTAGTGAATCCCCGAAGAACATACTGCTCATTGTTTGCATGCATCTGATTACGATGAGAAAATACCTTACAGTGAACGTTTCAGTGACTTTGAAACCGATGGCGATCATGAGGTTGTTTTGATTCACAAACCAGACAACCCAGAACTAGTAGATGATCATTGTTCGATTTTAGTTTCGTGCTCTTTTAAATTTCGAGTTCGACTATCTCTTTATATGTATAACAAAACTTTCTTCTGCGTCAGAAGCGGAACTTTACCAAAAAGCGTTTGTCGACTACTTGTAAGATCGTGTTTGAGAAATTGATCAAATTTTTTAAAAGCTCTTCAAAAAACAAAACCCAAGTTTTCTTTTTAAGTCTTCTCCAAAGCCTTAAGAAGTTTGAGCTATGAATTATAAAGGAGGCAGTTTTATTAATGAATCCAAATTCCCTTATTTCATTAGATGTTTCTCATACACGGCCTAGTCACAGTCAAGACAACGGTATTAGACAACTAGCGTACATGTTCCATACATTAACTTGGAAGGATTCAAGAAGTTGTTAGTCTTGTTCTTGAGTTGATGGATCAAGTTAATGAAACCAACTCATAAACTAACCTTAGGGATTCATCGAATTATTCCATCGATTAGTTTGTTATTGCGATTCACTTTGAGAAATAAACGTTTTGATGCATTAAAGCCAGGTAAATCCAATGAATATCAACTGTAGGCTGACTAGTTTTTAAATCGATCCAAAAAAGGGAAGACTTTTGTACAACGCTGGATTGCAATGTAGTCATAAAACTGAAAGATGATTCGATATTCTGCATTTCAGTAAATCCTATTCAAATACAATTATTTTCAACATTAATTTTATCCGTGCTCAACCTTGTAAATAATGCCACTATAAATATGTGATACAGCGATGTGTGAAACAAAAACTTTACAGCGAGGAATCAACATGTCTAATGACTTAGGTGTATTTGCATGCACCCTCAGTATAGAAATAAACCTGTGTGACATGTCTGAGTAAAAGTGGATGATATTTGTATTTGATAGTCTAACGTCTAAACAGAGTGAGTGAATTGCTAATTCTCCTCACCATAAGTTCATGATTTCCAACGTGCTGTGTATGGGATTCATAAACCACATTGCTTTGCCAAGTATTTCCACATAACAATCGATAAGCGTAGTGAGGTTAGATCACTCTGTAGTTTCGACAAAATTATGCAAGAAAATTGGAAGTAAACTTCTGGAGTATGTTTTAGGTTGATTGAGTTGTTGACATGAACAACGACGTTGCCATTCGTCAACGGTATGTCGTAAAATAGGTAAACAGAGCCTGACTATGACATTAAAAGTTTCAACAAAGCAACACTCGTCGAATGTTCATAGTCTCACAAGTTAAGACTCAGTTTAACCGGTTCTGAGTACTCAAGCTTCCTCCAACTCTGTTTTGCACTCATTCATCCACCAAACCGACCTTTTTTGCAAATCGTCGAAATCTCATTCTAACTTCCTCTTGCATCAAGCTGAAGCACATGGCAATTATAGATAGACCAAACAGTAGATAGAAACAACAGAACACGGGCTTTCTGGAATCTGCATACCATTGATCGTTCTGAATCCCTGGAACAAAGTCACCGAATCCGATTGTGGACAGAGTGATGAATATAAAGTAAGCAGACTGTAAAGTGGTCCAACCCTCCCAGTTAGCAAATATAATGGAACCGATCGTGACGTAGACAATTAGCAATAGCAAACTAAGCCAACTCGGAACGTTGATCTCACCAGGAGAACATCGTTGATTAGTCTTTTTAGAAATTATGGATTGTGATGTGGCGATAGTATGCAAAATTTGCTGAGCGGTCATATCAAATACCAGCGAAGATCGTGAGTGTCTTTGGTATCTCATGTCCAATACTCCAATAATCGAAGATTCTTCGTCTCCTTCGGGAGTATGTTGCCTGGGTATCTTTGAATCCATATCGTCAGGTTTGGAAGATATTGATGGCTTTGTACTATCAGCATTAGTCTGATGATTTTTCCGTTTTCCTTTTTTTGAGTTGTGCGGTTTTTTCTCATTGGGATGAAAATGGTCGCTTGCAGCTGTCTGACCACTTGTGTTTTCAACACTCTTGTGTTGTCGTTTTCCTTGACTTAACCGCAGACATGTGTTGAAATATAGGAATCGTACGCAACTGGCCAAGAACCCACCCATGTTGGCCAGGCAGAGCAGTACGAGCGGAATACCAAATAGCGCATAGATTAACGTGACGGCTCGTCCCAAATCAGTCCTTGGAACAATATGCCCATAACCTGAAACATAGAAACCAACACTCATGAAGTTGTATATATAACTTTGATCAAGAAGAAGTGTACAAACTATCACGATAAACCGTCGGTGACATTTAACTGGCTATTCACGAAGCAGTTAAACATCTTGACAAAAAAACCGTTTCATGTTATCGTAAATTTGATACTGATGAGTTAATACGAAATGCTTGCATCTATCAGTTTTCGTTTTCTGACTGTCTTGTTCAAATATGAAATGCTCAGAACTGAAAAAGTTATAGCGTTACGTAGTTTATCGCACCATTTCGGTGCTCAAACAAAAAAGCAATTGGTTAGAATACATAATATGGCTGCCGTGTTCTCGGATGATTTGAAAACACGTAAATAAAGTTACATATTTTATTCTCCGTAGATGATTTACGACCGTTTTCACCGGCTATCTCCTACGAGCTACAGTAGATTGTTATGAAGTAATATTAGACGGTTTCGTAACTAGAATGAGTCACAAATTACGATGATGTTTTGAAAAAAGGACATGATTAGCCTGTTTAACGTTAGACTGGATCTCCATGGAATTGAAAATGTAGACTTTAAACTGGAACGGCAGAGAACCGTCAATGTGGACATCACCTAATTATCAGCGACAGAAGATGAACTGTGTAGCTAACTTGAGGTAAATCTGTAGAACATTTTCAAGAAAGAAGATGAATGAAGAAACTCGGTGTAAGCAGGATAACTGAGATAACAATGTTCGAGGGGGTAAGTAACACATCTACATTACTACCGGTCCCAGCACTACAAAAATACGTGATGGTTAACTTAACACTAGGATGGTTCTAGGGGTTGTTGGTTATCATGTTATGTACGTTTACGGTAATCCTTTATAAAGTCAATGCAGTTACTGGAGTTATCAAATGCGCAATGGTAAGAGATAGAATGTTTTGAGTTCCGCGCACATAATACATCACTAAGTTTGGATGATGGACATAACCTTGCTTGTGGTAAGACTGGTCCAACCCTGGCCATGGGAGTCGGAGGTCGTTGACAACTTTCCTTTGGCAACGCCGAATCAGTTGGCGATTCCCTCCGATGTGGCTAATATGCACTGGTGGACTGTTTTTTGCCGACGGGATGGGATCGTGTAAACAATGTGAAGAGCAGCCTTGGTATCAAATTTGTTGATTAGAATCCACCAAATGAAAGGTCATCGAACTAGCGAGTGCTTTGTAAGTTGTGCCGTCATGCTAATCTGAACGACATTCTTTGATCATTTCAGGAAACAGCTTCTCGTGCGGTTTACGGAGTTTGCTGTACGACAGACGGGAAGTGAGTTCACGAGCATGGATTAGCCTCGGCCATGTATTCATCTTCCAGATTCAACGTGAAAGTATTCTTGGTAGCGAACCATTTTCATAACGTGGTTGCCGGAAACACTTTTCTGATCGAGTGGTAAACGCTGTGGTTAACTGTTTCAGCCGTTTTGTGACCTTGGAGTAGAAATTGCCTTGGTCAGGTCACCACTGTTGCACACAAGTTCACGTCCTTCAACAAAATTTGATAACATTAATCCGCGGAACTCAGAGCACTGGGCAATTATTCAGGTCCAAGTGACTCCTTTATTTTCATTTACCGTTTATCATCACCATGTATATGTTAACCTCCGTAAATCTGTTGGACTGGTTAAGAATCTGGGAACGAATTGTTTACTTGATCTTATCCTTTATGACTGGAGGTTTATTCTCCGAATTATGTGAATTTCTCAGGTTGTTATATCAGTGCCAGAATTTCTATTTGGGTAGGTTTTTCCTATTTCTATCATGTCCTAACAGTTTACGCACTGTAGCCATGAAGTTTCCTAGACTACCTGTCACCTTCCAGGTAACACGGCTTATGATGATGTCAGGTTGACACTCTCTAGGTAGAGTTCAGCCTTGAGAAACCATAATGAAAATAGACAAGCGGGACCATGGTGATTAGAAGTTGCGATAATTCAATCTTATTATGGCAGATCTTTCATACTGTGATACTGGTGGTAGATAAGAAAGGGAAACAGCCCCGAACTAGACATCCTGCGAGAGCAAAATCTAGGTGAACATTCGAAAAATCACTGGGTGGCAAGAACGGGATCGCGAATTCAAGTGTATTACGCAGAGGAACTACCGGCGCCATAGGTCGAGATGATGTGGACATACAGCGTTGCAAAAAATGTTGATCGTGGATTAGCCAGGCCTTTCCAGACTGGGTGGTTTTCGACATACTCACAGAGAATTGTTAAGGAAATATCATGTGAGATTAAACGCAAACAGGATAAATTTATTACGTACATTTTCATTCCTACTAACCTACGAACCATTGCTAGTTGGTAAACCTCCCCTTGTCTTTCACAGACACGCAGACCAGCCTTGCTTTCCTTTACACACCATTTTGCTGCACTATACCTTGTACATTTTCTTGCGTTTCTCAACGGTATATTGAATAGACTAACACCTAATGTTATACAAAAGCTGTTGTTGCCTTATTTTCTTTGTTTGCATCTCTAGCTCAGAAAACCACCACCGGAGTCTTTCTATCTTCTGTTTTTGTGAAATAACAGTTCAGTTTATAGTGGGCTATCATTTGAATAAGTAACAACAGTTTGTTGGACTACGAAGACCGCCATACACACCAATGATGTTAATTGAGAATATCATGTCTGCACAGGTGCCATTTGAGTTCAGTCACTGTGGTAAACTAAGACAGAAACGGATACGGCCAATCTAGTAAACAAGATTGTTGCCATGATTGAGTTGTACACATTGAGTGGCTTTTTGCAAAAGAGCCGCCTATAAATGTCGGCTCTAGTTAACGAACGGTGTAGGAGGATTTTTGAATGGGAAAACGACAAACCAGACATTTAAATGTTGTCATCTTTTCTTTTCAACTAAGTATAAAGATTGTATTTTAACTTACGAAAATAACAGTTTTGTTAGAAGTAATTCACTGATAATCGCCTACTGTGTCTAATTTGTTCTACCCATTCGTTTAACTCTTTTCCAGCGATCTTCTCTCCTCTACAATAAGCCCAATTCAGTTGACAAAATTTGAGTGAAAAACGATGCCATTCATTAAATTAATCAAGCAGTTGATCGCCCTAACCTAATGAGGTCAGCTAACTCTCCACCCGTGATTTTGCCGGAGATCACTTGTAGTATTCAGATCACTGTTCCATACTCAGGCGTTTCACTTAACTATAAATTGCAGTGCTCACTCTTAATTACGGAGTTCTTATGCAGCAAATTTGACAATTAGTAGACACGAGTTTAGTCGTTGTTAGAGCTCATCAGCAACTCATCACATCTGGGATGTGATGTTCAACACAAAATCTGATGAGACAATTATTTTGACACTAAAGCCACTATAGTAGGCATGACTGGTTTAGTATGTGCTAACTCTGAGCCACCGTCTTGTGTAAATACTGTCAAGGGTGGAAAGAAGAGGACAATAACTGCCTAGTTAACTTAAGTCCATAGCCTCATGGTCAAAATTCTCAGCCACCCTTTATCACAGTATTCGTTCAAGTTGTCAAGGTTTGTTATCGATTGCAGATTAGTAAAATCATGAACTAAATGAGACTCACATTTCTCTGCAGGTTTCGAATTCAAATAAATTTCAATGGTTTCTATGTATTTCAGCATATGACTCACTGAATAATGATTCAGACTACTAACAACATATCTTTTATCGTACCGAATTTTGTAAACATTCAACATCATTTAGAATTTTTATGTACATAGCGCCTCTGTATGTGTTACGCAGGTACCCTTGACACTTACGCTTACCTTCGGGTTGTGTTTAGTCTGGGATTAAGAAAACTCACAGCAGAAATGAAGAACGAGGAGGAAGGGGCTCAGTAGTCATACGAACTTTAGAGATCGACAGTGAAAAAGCCTTTGATCCATCACTTACTCAAGTCGACAAAAAATCAAACAACATGCTAATGAACTATGAATATATATCAGAGTAATCGTTAAACTTTAAACATACTCTTACATGCTCATGTAAACAGATTCGTACAAAGGTTGCTATTTATCCATACCTTTTTGAAAAACTAAAAACACAACATTACGCAGAGACCAAATGTATGTGTATTCAAGAAGATTTGAATATCATAAATTAACACTGCGGTCACATTTATTTACATTTGAAAATAACAATGATTTTCATTCTTATCGACAAGTCTGTTTTTCACTCAGTTACTTTCGGGATGCATCATCCACGCATTTATCAACCGTCATCACAGTACCTATTTGTTTGTTGTTTCTTTTCCTCAGGACATAAGAATGAGACTTCATGCAACTTGTATTTTAGTTGGGAAAACAAAGCTTTCTTCGGAAATGATTTTTAACCTCAAAAGCTAAATTCGCCCAAGTTATTTATTTTTTTGTTTAGAGAACCACAATCACGTAAAATATATATAGGTGCAAAGTTTTACAAGCGGGCGACAAGGTTTAAGGGAAGTTCTACTTATTTGGCTTGAAAGCCTGCTGATTCTTGCCAGTAAAACATGTATGAACGACAAAGGCTTACGTCATGGAAGACAGCCAAAACTTAGTTATTTTTGTTGACTACCCAAGATCTTGATTTAGACGGAATTTCCGCAGTCTAAATCTGATTTGCTCTACAGAATCAATTACATGCAAAGTAAGCGGCAAAAATTGCTCGTAAATCCTTTGTTATCTTCCAAACTCTTCGTTTCTATAGTAGGATATGCGGTTGGGATTCACCATATATACTTTTGTGGAATAATAGCAGCCGTGAACCAGTCGACTGATTCCAGTGAATGTTGACTGTTAAACGATATTTGTAATGTCACATCTTTCAGTCATGAAAACAGACAGTTTCTATAACTATTCATTCATGATCTGCCTTTATTTACTGACCCCAATATATCCAAAGCGTACGACAAGCACAAATCTGCTGAGAATTATCAAGTTTTCGCATTTTACTGTTTATATAATTTACGCATATGTCGGTCTTGTAGTAATCATTCCTCGGTAAAAATCTGAACGGGAAAGGTAGAAAGCTGGCATTTCATACGTTACTTTTATACAGATACTTTGGATAGCTGAAACAATTTTAAATTGTAATTGAACCGGATAATGCGAACAAGACTGAAACCTGTTCCTTATCTCTAAGGGCGGCAACAAATTACCAAACAAACATTTGTTCCGTCAAACCGAGTTATGTGATGACAGTAATCTCTGCGTGTAATAACATCCGTTACATATTTTGCGAGCAAAATATGTTGGGCCCTTGCTAAGTCAGTCCCCAGATGGAAGTCTGTCCCAATCATTTTTACGCAGTCGTCGTATACTTCAACAACGAACTACAACAAACGATCAGGTTCATTAGTACTGATTACTGTTATCCGAGGATACAATAGGTACAACCTATAAAACGTTCCATATTCTGTTTGTGTATAAAATATGACGTCTGTCACGAAATACCTAGGTTGTCAGCAACAGATGGCTTCATTTCATCTTGAGTACAGTAATGGAAGTGTTGGTAACTGTGTACCTATGCTGATAGCATGCAATCCACGCTTCCATTCTGGACTTTGTATTCTATTTCGTTGAAGACGTAAAATATATTCATAGTATCAGTGGAATCGTGTTGCTTTCTTTAATGACTTTGTTTAATTACTTCGTTTAAACTGTGCAAACAATTTGGTTTAGGTTAATTGGTGTACCGATAAAAGTTTCAAAATTGGTTATGGTTGTAGAAAGTTTACGTTTTTTGCACTGGTTTACACTTAATTTGCTTTCTATTTAACACCGTTGAAAATTCATTGAATGTTATCGTTTATAAAAGTTACTGGTGTGTCGTGGGGATTTGGCTAATTTTAAGTTGAGCATCACTCACAGTTGATCGCAGCCTTTGCACTTAGACTTTTCAGTCAGCTTCTCTCAAACAAACGCTAGATTTGAGTTTCGCCCTCATTAAAGTTCGTCAGTAGTGCATATCCTTGCAACGACCGAGACTATATAACTCTGGCCACGTGTTCACGAGGCAATCTTGTTTACCACTGCGTCATTGACCTCACACTTGGCACCACTGAATAATTATCAAGTGCGAATTTTCAACCACTTTCGCTTGTGAGCAGTGATCAGATATGATAGTTCCGTCATGCCTAATATGAAGTCAGTGGTGCAGTGGTCAACACGGTTGCCTCATGAAAACGTGGTCGGATTTCTAGTCCCGGCACTGGCACTATTGACGAGCTCTAATTAGGGCGGAACTGGAATCTTGTGTTTTTTCAAAAGAAGCTGACTGAAAAGTCCAAGTGCAAAGGCTGCGATCAACTGTGAGTGATGCTCAACCTAACTTTATAAAAATAACCAAAAATTGGTAGATTAAACTGAATGTGTTTTCATTCGAATTTTAAAGTGGATTAAAAGCAATGCTTCTCACCATACAGAGCGAAGTTCCATAGAAGCCTGGATTTCATCTGAAATTCTTAGGCTGAACGGGTGTGGCGTCCTCCAACAAAGATATGTGTACGAATGGTAAGAGAACAGACCTGTATTTGCTCCCGATGTGTTATTTTTTTATGTACTATCTTCAAGAATTAATCAATTTTTTCACAGTTAAATTTGTTTACGATAATGTGTTGAAAGAATTTATTTCAGACCAGTTCAAATTGTTAATATTCTTGATGCATCTCGAAAGATGAATTTTCAGCTTTCTACTCACTCAAACATACCTAAAAACAAAGGATGACTGACTCAATGATTGTGGACTAAATAATAAAATTTAGAACATGATTCTGAAAAGAATCACGGGCATGACCAATAACAAGAGAACAGATCTGCTAATTAATTTTCGTAATAGCTTCACAACTAAAAAAGCATTCGTTTTGAAGTTGAAGTAAACAAGTATCGGCAGAAGAAATATAACATCAGTTTGGTGTAAATATTGCTTGCATTTGGATCTGTACAGTTAAAACGATCCGATTTAAGAAACTGAGTTGTGATATGGAATCTTAGCAACAAAACATACTGAGGTTCTGAAGAGATGAAAGATTAAAAAGTCAACCATGTGTTTATGGAATATTTCAGTAGAAAGTAATAAATACTCTAAATTTCTAGCAGTGCATGAAATCCTTTAGAAACAAGCCCACGAATATGCCGAGTAAACGATGCTATCATTAAGAGACAAAACAGGTTGGGATAATGAAGCCGTTTATGTGATATGAGATGAACAAAAAATATGAATGTTAATAAATATAGTCATAACAATTTCGAAACCATCGTCACCATGATGTCAACACATCACATCTTTCCACAAATCAATTGGAGCAAAGTAAATTGAAAGAGTCGCCATTCAAATGAAAGAATGAGCAATCGTTAGAAATTTTATTGTGTTGACTGTATTTTTTGGAAGGAATTTTAAAAATGGTTGAGATTTTTGGAATTTACATTGTTTTCTGCTGAATGTCATCCAAGCTGTATCAGTCTCTACACTTCGGATAAGTCTTTCGATTGCTGTACTTCATGATGGAGTACTTGACTAGGGCTTCGGCTTTAATGGAGCTCATCAGTATTGCTTATCCCCGTTCGGATCACATTCGTCTGGCTCACTTCAGACAGTATCGTCAACCTAACTCAGAAGTCCAGATCACGGGATTGTCAACTGGATTAAATTAAACGGTTCTTTTCATTCTTTATTCAAAACGATTTGACAATCTAAACACTATTCCCCAAAGGTTGTTTGGGCATAGATATTCATGCTCAATTACTGTGGGTTTACTAGCGATGTTTTTGACATGCTAGTCTTACAAGCACGAAAGTCGAACTACAAATTCAGGTCTGGACAAAGATATGTACTATTAATGAGCTTTGGTAAGAACGAAACTAGAGCCTAGTGTTCTCTTTTGGAATCAACTAATCTAAAAGCTCATCTAGATATGATGATGGCGATCAAACGTGGATGATGTTCAGTTGGAACCAAGTTCATACGGTATAATGCTCCTTATAGAATCACCCAACAATTACTGGCTTAAAATATCTACATATTGTGCATGATGGATGTTATGTTTTGTCTTGTAATCTCGTTTCATGAGACTTCAACTCCGTAAGTACTTCACAAACAGGTGAATACTATGCATAAAAACATCGGTACAAAGAGAGCAATATGTGGGAACTGAGAAATGATCATCAGATGTAAACTTGTCATTACGATTTAACACTTTTGCATCGACCTCTGGTTTGCTCGTTAAAGAGTTCATTCCATTCATTCTATTTGTGATTGGTATATCGTTTTGCACTTAGCTAGGCAGTGTTCACATGTGCGACAAGTTTAAACCGTTTAATTCATATTTGACAGATTTTACATATATTTTTACATTTAATAATTTTTCGATCTATGGGTTTCTTACTTATTTATGCTAAATCTTTAAAGCGTAGGAATGAAGATCTGACTGCAAGAAACACTCCTTCAAGATAACAGATATCTAAGCAGAGAATGGGATGGTTGATCAGTTGACTACAATAAATGAAAATTTCAAAGTGAGATGGTTAGACCAGGTCGGCTGAAAATAACAAAATGTTTTTACTCACGTCTGGTTAGTGAGAAGCCTAGGTTACGTATTCCTTTGAACGGTTAAAGAGCGCTTCATAACCGAATAGGAGGGGCTCGCGGACTGGTAAACAACCACATTTTGTTTCGGAACGCCAAATCGAGCTAGGTGCTTAAGCGTACAGATAACCTTGCACTTTAATTTGATCTCAGGTTGTGTGGGAAATTGACAATAACTTAATCAAAATTTCCACAAACAATACCTAATGATGTGTCAAGAAGTTCAGTTTAAAACGGTCATGAACATCGCCATTTCTACCAACAAAATCCAGAGATGCACCTCGAAACTAGACAAAAGCCATACAGGTGTTTAGGCCTTCATTTGATAATAGCTTGCAATGGTAGTTCCTTGAGAGAACAGCATTCACAGTTATATGTACTATGAATCGTCAATGTAGGTAATAACACCAACACCAAGCTTTTGATGACAGATAGCGTATTTAAGAGAAACCTTCAATTTGGGAAACCAGTATTCTATATTTTTAGGTTACTAAGTCATTTTTAGCAGGATAACACTCAAATTGACAGACTTAGGAGACTGATAATATTTTCAAGCCTATTTCGTTATTGTGCAAAGAACGAACATCTTTCTAGCTGAGCACAAGTAATATTTTCAGAAGTATTTACTTACTGAACAGAAACCTCCATCTATTATAGCATTTTATGACAAATTCCCTCAAGCTTTGATAGGTTCAGTCAATATCATTCTTACACTAGTTGATTGCAGATATACATAACAATTTCCAAAGTGACTTAAAATAATCAAAGATACATATAAATTAATATTATTTTAGTAGCGGAATGAGATTGATTTAAACAAATACAATGGTTCCAAGACATTTTCTTAAGAGTGGGTAGGCAAACCTTGATGTTTCCACAACTTTTCACAATACAGTGTGTTTCTTCTAGGAGAAATCAAGTTGCTTCAGTGCGGTCATTATGAAAGCCACATAAATTGCCCTATAAAAATGTAAGAATGAAGGCATATCTGGACAAAAGCACATACCATAATTCTATATGTAAATACACTAGCGAGTAACAGATTATGTTTAACTGTATTGAGATTCTGGCCATATTTGTTTGACCACGACTTTCACAGCAGTATACACTTTTACGATGTAGTTAGAAAACAGAATAAACCGTTAACGTCATGTTTGTCTTGGAGGAAAATCAGTTGGACTAGAGCACTGGTGAACTTGTTGAGTGAATTTACAGTCACACATATATCCATCAGCTGAGATACAACGCAACGCGTTCGTACCTAACTAGGTTGAACAAAGACAATTTGCAAAAAGAACAGTAAAGAAGTCAATTACATAGATGGAAAGCTTTTGGATTCTTCAGAGACTGATTTTTTCATCACAGAGACATCGGAACAAGTGGGTGATGGCTCACGCTCTGTAGAGAAATGTTCATACAGGCAGTAGTTTGAAAATTTGTCATGCTTGTCAAAGAGAAACACATTTATCACATATGGTATATATTGATTACAAATGAACAGTGGAAAAGTTGTCATAGTTTGTACCAGAGGATCCTGACTGGGTTGGGTTAGATGCCAAACACTTAAGGATTTATCTACTGTGACTGTTAGTCTTTGGACCAGAATTTATCTCTTGGTCTGCTGGGTATGCTTGATGAATCTAAATAAGCATACTAGGTACAGTCTCATTTGCTGGCAAGTTTTACTCAATATGCGAGCTGCAGTCCTCATACCGAATAGTGGGTGGTGAATGGGTTAGATGTGACAGACAAACAAAGATTGACAGGGTTTGGAAACGCATAAAGTCACATCACGTATTATGTCATTACCACCTTGGCAATCCTATGGGCTGCTTCAACCACTTTTGTGCACTTGTGAGTTCTGATCAGCACAGCTTTGCTAAATACCAGTAGCTTCGAGTTCTGGTGGCGTAACAATATTTTGAATGATCTAACTGAATCAACCTGGTGACCTGCTATAATGAGGTGGCTGGCAATCGATGATGCGGGGCCTCGAGTAGTGGGATTCATCCGTTTGAGGTTGTTGTATCGTCAGTTGTTTTAACCAAACATACCTGGACATATCAGTACAAAAGTACAATAGATCAAACATGGCATTACTAATTGAATAACCACTAACCTAGACTCGTAGTTCGTCGTGACCGTGAGAAAACATTGATCCGATTTATGTTTTATCCGTTAATACTATCACTGATCGTAATTATACAAATCGTCCTTTTGTTGGTGGTGGTTGTTCTAGTTGTATGTTGTCTCACGTTTGTCGACTACACCGTTAATTTTTCCCACGGATAAGCCATTGGGATTAACAGACAATAACCGTGTTTCCTGATCACTGTGCACACACGTTGTTGAGTGTTCAGCACGGTCGCCTCATGAAATTGTAGCCGAACTTCCACTCCTGGTTACACTAAAGATAAGCAGTACACGATCACTCATAATCTAATCCTTTTTGAAAGAGATTCACTGAAAAGTCTAGCTGAATCTGTAGGTTTTGATCAAACACATAATGGTTACTTTGAAATCAACCCATTCGTCTACCCACCAGTGAAATGGAGTAAAGTTGAGATCAACATACAGTGGACAGATCTCTGACATATTCGAGTGAAATCCTGGCTCATCTAATTGAATTAGGACACCAAGTCTTAACGAAAGTGGCTTTCCACCCTGTCCACCGCTTTTCCAGCCTTCTTTCTAAAGGAATCAATTTCCATGTTCTGATCATTCTAAAATTGACAGGAATTCGGTGGAGCAATCTAAAGTTATGCGCCAAAAAAACAAAATTTCCAGGTCAAAAGCATCTCACAGTCCCTGTTATCCACTTGACAAAATCGTAAGGTAAATTTGGTCGCCTAATTACCGTCTAACTCAGAACCATTTAATGTAATTGTGAGATGAATTGCTTTTGATTTTGAGCGCTTGACAACCATGACGATATAAGGCGGTACGTAATTGGCGCGATAGTGAATAGTCAAAAATAGGCTGTTCATCCCATCAAACTTTACTTTTGACTCATTTCTGTCATGAACAACGGTCAAGCAAATCGTGCACGACTTACCAGTGATCACTCGACCCGAAATGTGGTCAGAATGACTACTTGTCCCTCCTAATGAGGTATATTTTCTAGCTGTTCTAGTACTAAATGCAGTTTGCCACACAGGGGTGATCAATTATTCGGAAGACTTCCCCATGTTTTTGCTACTTAATCAATCTACTTGAGACTTTGTCTTTCACTTAGTTTCACCTGCATCACATGCACAATTTTACCGCCGGTAGTCTGCTCTTTATGTTTTTCGTTTGTTTGTTAATTGTGAAAAGGAAGCAAGCTATATAACACTTAGCTGAATAATGTTAACCAGACATTTGAAGACAGAACGAAGTAACATAATGGGTACAATGATACACACCCGCAAAATATGCTGTTTTAAAAGGGTGAACTTCTTCACAATAAACCCATTCACGGGTAAAGATTCTCTTTTGAAGGTAAGGAAACATATTTGACCAATTAACAATAACAATTCAATCACTTTGAGTTATTATTCTAAATGAGAAATGGTAGGCTTGGATATAAATCACGTGACCCTTGATAAAATCGACCAAGTTTTCAACGTGCTTACGTAGAGAAAATGTGCGTTACTGAAAACCGTTGAAGATGAATTACTAATTTGCATACTTCTCACTTTGCATTAAAGCCTACAATACTTCTTAATAACATGAAGTTTGAGCACAATTCTTAACGATATTTTGAGCCATTTTGGTAAAATATGCAAATGTGATGATTACAACAGAGCTAAACTGTAGTTGATTGTAAATGAAGAAAAAAGCTAGGTTTAATTATTATAAATGACTTATTAAATTGTGGTCGCACATTTGTTTTGGGCCTGTAGACCTACAACTGACCTCACGCAACCCACGCAGTTAATTATACATACCGACTATGCTAGTGTAAACATAGATTACGTCTAGGTAACGTGGTAGTTGGGCCGTATTCACCTTTGGTTACAGCTTCTCATTGAATTCTCAGCCAGTCAGTTTCGGAAGTTGACATTACTGTCTTACCTGAACGTAAACTAAAGTATAAATCTTGATCCTGAACAGAAGATGCACACTTGACGAAGTATAGGCAAAGCAGAACTCGGATCCAGTGTTTTTTGTGAGTGCGAATGTTTAGTAAGCCTGTATGAACGTGAAACCATGGTTCCCCTTGAGATAATGTTCAGTCTGTTACATAGCTTGTGTTACGCAAGTGAGAGCGATGCAGTCTTACTTGTTTGTGAATGGACGAGCCAGTGTGCTCACTGTGTGCTGGAACTCATGAACATGAGTAGTTTAGTCGTTTCTAAGATTCTTTTATGGTCACTGCGAGAGGACATTTTAGGCTCCCAGACCAACATGGTCATGAAAGGCACAAGCGAGTATCACTTCCCCTTCGATAACAACCTAAAGTCAGATGAACCTATGTAGCTCAACGGAAAACAAATGTTTTTCAATAAGTTCCTCTAAATTATTTCCAAGAAAATCCCCTAAAAGTGCACAGTTCAACTCAGGTTTTATACCTGTATATAGAGATTCATTCACTATTAGGCTTAAGAACCTCACATAATTAGATTCCAAACCTTTTACTCAACAAAATATCTCCACTTATATTAGCGGTAACTTATTATTTCTCGCTCTTTGTATACTAGATTTCTTTATCAAACGAACATTGCTGGAGTAATTAGGCAATCTTCTGTCCAAACTCTGTTACTTCCTTATAAAACATTTAAGTCGTTGATGTTCACTGTTCTTATAAAACAATAACTCTACCAGTTTTCTTCCTTCTAGTTAGTTTAACTGTTAAAATTAAAACAAACTTGTGATTAAATAAAAAAAGGGTTGAAGCTATACTTCTGTAAACAATGTTCCTACTATCCAACTTACTTTGAGGTTAGACATTGTTTTCTTGTAATATGTCATGTCAAAGTATTCCATCCACTATCGCAGGACTGACATATTGTGTCCAGACAGGTAAACACTATAGATACGACAACTCGATTGGTGACACTAACATCATTAGTCTTTTTTGTGAAGTCGTTATTAAGTTTAGTGGAGTTTAGTTCTCTGTATTCCGAAGATGACCATATTTTTTGTTTTCTATCTAACCACTGAAACAGAACACTGGACTTGGTAGTGCTTCTGTAGACAACATTTCGAAAAATGGATGCACTTGCCTGCTTACACTGAAGTTTTTTAGTTTGACATCAAAGCAAGCGGTACTGATAGCAGCGACCACAAAACCTGTTGTGTTATGAATAAAACGATAGAACCATATCAAACACGAACACATCACAAGTGGTTAATGATTAATTGCACAGTTTAGAAATGACAAATCACATTCCATCCAATTGCCGCAACTAAGCGTGTGGCTTTTGACCGATCAAATTTTGTCAATAAATTTTAAACTATTTTTAGGCGAACAACTCATATAACAAATTCATCGGAGTGAACGAAATGCAGATATTTTGTAATGTATGTCTTCCTGCCCATTCAAGAACCGAGAGAAAAAATCTTTATTTTAACGGCTTATAATTAGTAGGCGGTTGAACTCAAGTTATGCAGTTTGGTCACAAGTTCTCTATTCTCGAATTTGACGAAAGTAATATATATCACATTAATGGGTTTTACTTTGTAAATATATCAAAAAAGCTCACATCCAAAATGTGATGGAGCGAAAATAGAAATCGGTTTATAAGTTTTGACCCAGATCGTAATGTAATTTTAGGTTTAATTACGCTGTCTGTCAACACCCAATTTGTTTAGGTGAATGTAGTGAACTCCAAGTTTTTGACTGTACTGATCACAGCCTCATGAATTTCAAAACTAACAGCAGATGATATTTCTTGACGCTTGATGTCAACGTCAACATTGCACAATCAGTCAGGCTGGATTAACGTGAACAGGACAAAAACAATCAATTTTATTGTAACGAGAAGAGGTTTTGGTAGCACATAACGGTTATGTAAGCCTCCAGCATAATAGAAAATTTAAATAATTAACTTGTGCAACTTTATGCGCACAAGAAATTATTACATAACCGTTAGTCTGATGTAATGACCTCTGACTTCACGTTTTGATCTGGCCCATCGCAACAAGAAATGTCCGAGTAGCCAGATCACATCAGAATTGGCCACCGTGACATGTCAACAAAATAGTGGGTGATAGGCTTGGAAATTTGTGGTACTCAGAATTAGAAACTTCAAACAACTCATCGAAATCGTACTTAACTTGAAACCTTCCCCACAAATAATAACGAGAACATCTTGAACTGTTTTCCGTAAGCAGTTGTTTCATGAGACAAAAACCCGCATCTGCAGATGTATATCAGTATTGAATAAATCAGAATTTGTCAGCATCTGATCTGAATATCACACGCGTAGTCACAAACCGTAAGTTTAGTAATGTAAGACGGAACGAAGAATCTAACAAATACCGGAGGATATAACATTGAAGCTACTCATCCAATCCTGATATCTTTACGCGACGTTCGCAATGGGTCTCTCGTTATATTTTCTATTGTGTTGGGGTTTGGATAAGCGGTGAACTGAGTAGATTTTAATCATAAAAAATATATTTTCGAATGTTGAACTATTATTGATAGCAGTTAGTTAGGGCGATATTAAGAAGTCTTTAAGACGAATCTTAAGCTTGGCTTACTATTAGTCGACTGGTTTCTACTTCGTGAACCAATTTTTTTCAGTTTCTCAGAAACTCGCTAACGTTTGCTTCCTATCGAATTTGGTGACCAAACGACCATTCACACTGTAGCCACTCTATCTTTTTCGTCATTTTTAAAAACTTAGATCTTTATGTCCATGACATGGGGAATGTTGCATCATTCACTTTGCGGCCACTTTATCTGTTTGGTCATTTTGTTACTTAAATCTTTACGTGCATGCGGAAACGACATGCGGAATGTTTCACCGTTTGGTTGATATCTCATGGCTTGCGATTTGTTTCTTGTGAACATGTGCAAGCCGACGTTTTTGTTTGCCGCATACATCAGCAGGACCGCCAGTCACGTTTCAAATAGACTTACATTTTTTTCACTCAGGAAGTTGACAAGGAATAGAAGAGTGGACAATAGGTCCCACTTGTTTAATAAAGTCGGCTGGTAAAAAGTAAATAGGACGTTTTGCCAGCTATATCTCGATATTGTTACGGTTTTAAGTGAGTACAATTTGCCATCACTATGATACCGGACAAATACTAAATATCCCCTAATCAACGTTCTTTTCAAACGTTTGTATCAATCTAGGTTGTTTTATAAAACCTTTTTCTGCTCATGTAATGCGATATAAGTTACTTATGGTCACCTATTTATTGATTGGAAGCAGAGGAACATTATTTTCAGAGAATTGGTTGAATATTGTATTTTACTAGCTGTAAGAAGGCTATTTCTAAAAAAAGACTGCCTTATCAAAGTTAGAATAATGACCAAATGAGTAAATGATACTTTTTCCGACGCAAACCTTTGAATACACTCAACTTTGAAACAATAATCATTTAAAAAATATGGGAAAGTAGTATTTGTGTAATGGATATACGTTTGAAAATGGATATTGTCATATTATATTACGGCTGGTTTAATCAAGTCGAGAGACGATTCTTCAGTTGTTTTTCGTGTTTGGTAACTGTTGAACAAACAATTAACAAAGACAATACCAAAAAATACTTCCTAGTTTAATAGACACCTGAAACTGATATCAGTCAGACTAAAACATATGATTTTAGTTTCATAGTTACTTCAGTATTCTGAAGACTGGCTTTCTGGCGATAATGGTAGGTGAAAACTAACAGAGAACGGGTAAGAAAGAATGCTTACAACGACTTGCTTTCTTCTTGAGTTACGTAATGATTTTGAACTGTTTATAGATAACTAAACTGAGCAATTAAGCTCGTCGGATGTACTTTACGATTTAGGCTAAAAAAGATGGATAACAATGAAACCTCCCGGAAAATCCAGGTATTGTGAGGCTCCGAAAAAACAAGTGATCATTTGACGACAAAGCTGAAAAATCTTTGAGTGAACAACATATTCGGTGAGGATACACGCATTTAGGGTAAGAACAAAACGATAAGTGATGAGTAGAAATAGACTTAAAAAGTATGGCTTAAAGAGAGTACATTTTTAAATTTGGTAAGAACGTGTTCAACACGCATTGATCAGCTGAATCTAGTTGATGTTTTTAGTTTAGTTTAGTTACACAGTAATCTAACTTGCCGTACAATTCAGGATTTGAATTTATGTTAATAATTTTACGCATCATTCAATTAATGTCTAAAGGAACATCATAATCTTTCCAAATATCAGTTCTTGTGAAATCAGTTTACATTATTTTGAGGCTGATAAAAAGAAACCATTGAATAATTTACTGAAGCTTGAAACTCCAGTGTGAATTTCTGCCGTTTCAACAGTTATACATTGCTGTAACCACGAAAACCTTTTCTGAACAAAATAATTATTTTCAAAATACAACCAAATAGCGTAACATTCCAATTAATCGAATCGTTTAATAACTGTGGGTTCATTTTGGTTGTAAACCGCAATCTATATTCAGTTTCAACAAAATGCGAGAATCGGATGCATAAATATTGGGTTAATACTTAAATGTTCGGCTGTTCCACCAGCTTGGTATGTATAGGGAAAGCGTTTCATCACTGGAAGGGATGGTTTCTTTAACGCTGCTAAAGTCGAGTGCATGGTTTCGAGTGTTAACGCTAAAAGATTCTGCGAATTTATTTTATTTTACTACAGTGCACGTAACTTGAGTTGTTTGTGTTTAAGACAAAAATGTCAAACAAATTTGTTTCTTTTTTCGAAGTGAAAACATGAGAAGCTAGACAGGCATTTCATTTATTCCGATAAGGTGAACTGTTGGCTTAATTTAATCTGTTTTGTGTTACATTGGTCGAAAAATCTCAAAGAACCAAATATAATGACCGACGATCCTATCCTTGGCCAAATGACTGCATTTTGATGGTCCTTACAATGTAGGACTGGTAATTCCAACTTTGTAGGCGCTCCGGTATTGCTACTGGAGGCCAAAAGATGGTCACCGTCGAAAGTATGGTTGTATATGACCAAGCATTGACATAACACTAGTTATAGAAACCATTGAATTTGGATTAATTCGTTAAATTGCATCCAGTCAAATCATTTGAGTTAAAGAACTCCAGGTACTCAACGGATCATAATGAGCTGCGTATGGAAGAATGAAAACTCAAAAATAATTTCTTCTCTGAATCACTTTTTTCCAACATGTTTGAAGTTTGCTTGATCTCGAGCGTTATGACTTTCATCTATTGTTGTAGGCAAAATTAATTCAAGCCAAGAAGATTGGGGACAACAGAATTCGTCTTGCAAACTGTCTGAAGTCGAATTTGTTACGCTGCTATAAAGCGATCCAAATAAACGTTTTGATAACTCAGTGGATGAAATTTTAAAAAGGTCATACAGATCTTTACTTTATTTGCCAGCGGTAGAAAACGTCTTTTGTTAATCAAACTGCAAGCTATCTTTTAAGTTCATACATGTTAACCCACAGGTTTTTCGGCGTACTGATAAAAAAACATTAGTTTCATAAAGATATCCCCTTCCAAATAAAGCTAAGTTGTTTTGTAACCGCTTCTGAGGTACGGGGTTTATCAGAGTCAGGCCAACATTCAAGATCACGTTACAAGTGTAACTAATTTATTCCAGCAATCGTAATCCGTTAACTAGCTTGTTATACTTGACCGTAACTTGAATATGCAAGTAACTTCTGGATGGTTATGTACAATCAAACATGTGCTAAAAGAATGCCTTATGTCATAGACTTTGAGCAAGCTAAATAATTTCAAATATTACAAAAGTTGTTCGAAACATCTGGTTACTGCTATCTTAGGGTGAGAATGTCAACTTATATATCTAGGTACAAAAATTGTATTTTCTAAAATATTTGCTAAACGAAAGCAGTCAACTGTTAACTGAAGAAGTACTGTAAGTTAACTAACATGTCTGTATTAACAATGTCATCAGTGGTGTGCGACAATTGAACTAGACTAAATAAATGGTATTGGGAAACGACCTACATTATACACTTAAAATCTAGTAAACCATTTTATCAAAGTGTGGCCACGTCATTACCATACGTCTATTTTTATTTCACTCATCAAATTTAATAGCTACTGGTCACAGAAATCGCACAAAAACAACGGTGAGTTGTGCACAGGACATATTCCTGGTCAATTTATACGTCTTAGGCAGTCGATCAATATTTGTGTAAATGCACAAACAGGTTAGATAGACTTTGAGAATGTGACCGGGTGGATTACGAAAACATTTGACTTTCGTAAGCTTAACTTTAATAAAGTAGTCCCATAAACTGAATTAACGGTGTCCGAAGTTTGGCAAATATAGATAGGCCCCATCCAGGGAAAAAACAGAACAAACCTATAGTTGACAAGAACGACAAAAGCTGCCTCTCTCATATGTATGTGTAGTCTGCGCAATTTGTGTCGGTCTTCAACTTCTAAACCTCTGTGAGCTCGGTCATGTCAATGACTTGAGATCCGGGTTATAATGTTGTACTAAATGAAGCAAGACTAGTCAGTGGAACCAAAAGGACAATTTCGGTATACACTTTTGCTTGAGTTAACTGTATCTCAACACGCTTGTGCACTTTTGTGATAGTTAGGGATATTAATTCCTCAGACTTTGCAATAATATATACTAAGCAGGATATCGCAAGGAAGAAATCGTTGACCTTGACCATGTACCACATCTGACAGCTTATCCAGCCGCAGGTCACTAGCAAACACTACATTTCATAAGCAAGCTTTAGTACAAGTTTTCGGCATTAAATCACCCTATTTTCTAATCTTACGAATGCTGCTTTTGACCTACTCCAGGTCACACCAAAATGTGTGTTGTGGCAACCAAAGATTTTACCAAACTATCCGAAACATAAGTTGATTGAATAACATTTTTATCAACAAATTTGATGAACTGTTTCCGAGCACATACAAACCAGTTGCTTAGTATCTCACACGGCGATTCCATGGTAAGCATGCAATGAAAAAACAGCACTGATGAGCAATAATATTTCATTTTGCTAAAGCGCTCAACGATATAGATTAAGTAAAACGTGTAGTCGAATGCATTGGTTTCATTGGATATTTGTTCAGCTTAAAGAAGGCATATTGTGGGAGTCAAAACTTTGAATCTGCTGGTGATAGTAGCGTCAGTTTTTCAAACAATACAATGTACCTTTGCTGGGCTGTTGAGTATGTTTTGAAGACAATGGTATTTTCTAAATATCACGTAAACATAACCCAGAAGAAGTCTTCCAGGTAATGAACTTTGATCAAAGCTGAACCGCTTGGAAGTTATCACCATAAGTCTTGTGGCATAACCTATCTTAAAGACTCGAAGTCCGCACTTCGAAACAACCTTGACCTACCTATCAACACTATGACGACCCAATTACTACTATTCAGTTGGCTACCGGCTGGTTGCGTGACATAGATCTGTCTTATTTCATCTACCTTTCAATGTCCATTCCAACGGCGACTTTTATGAAGATGTTTCATATGAATGAAATGCTATTAGCCAGCAGTGAATTATTGAGACCGAGCATGTTTACCACGTCAGGTCCTTCGTCACTCACTTGGAGATATATGTGTATAAATTTAATATATATTTTGATCTTACTTACCGATCGTCGTGATAACGGTAAGGGCGTACAGTAACGATCCTGTGAGAGTCCACATATCATCTTCACCATAAATATCGATTGCTTGGTAAGATGGGTTTGTTTGCAAATCCTCATAGAAGCAATTTATGGGACAGTTTGTCTTTTCTGGACAATTGCAGCGGTTAAATTTGTCTGAAGAACTTGTAGATGTTATAAATGAACAATTCGTGCACAAACTTGGTAAAAAGCCATGATCAACTCCAGGTTTCCAGCCTGCACCGTACGCCCGAAATGCGCTGTGAATAAGGTCCTCCGTATGAGTGACAAGTTTGGCTACATACTCACTGATTAGTTCATCTAACATTTCATGCAGTCGATTAGTGATATTTTCCAATTCCAAAGGTGTCGAAAAGTTTAACCCAAGTTCTTCTGCGGGGCTAGTTTTGTCTTCCAGTGATTCCATTGGAACAGTTCTGATAAGTTCGAAAGAGTTCATTCTGTCATTTTGTTGCACCTGTAGCCATTCTAAGGCAAACGACGAACAGTTAGCAATAAGAGTTTTCTGAAGATTAAAAAACACATTTTGCATAAGTCTATGATCTGCAAGTAACTCCTTAAGATGTTTGTTGACCATTTGCCTTTGATGGTCTCTCTCAATGCCCCGGAACAGGAATGCCCCTCCAGCGCAATACCCAGCAACAAGTAAGCAAAGTCCGATATGTGAGAATAGGAAAGATATAAGTCTTTTGAAATAGCCTAACAGTTTTTGACATTTGGTTTGGTCTTTCCTGTTGGTTATCCCAAGTGCGATATTTCTGTATTCAATTGCCTGTTCGTTTCCGTTATTTAGTGAAGTTGACAGGCTCTGTGGAGTACCTCCATTCGGGTTGGAACTTCTGCAGTTTATACAACAACCACACGTGGAATGGGCGGACTTTTTTGGGACTAAATGCGGATTTGGACTCAAATCTTTAGGTTGAACGGTAAACTTCTTTGAAATAACGATTCGGATTTCTTCATTATTTTCAGTCTGCTTGACTTTAGTAGATAGATTACAATCCTTGGGAACTCCACAACTGTTCTGTTGTAGCTGGTCACTGCGTTCAGTAACGCTTTCAGAATTTGAAGGTGAGAAGCTGGATTTTGCGCGTTGGAACCGCGGTAAGCTAGAAGTGGGAGGTCTGTTAACCACAAATTTTGTCGCACAGTTGTCTTCTTTCATTCTGCCCAGTGTCGTCGAGGTCCCCGTTACACCTTACCGCCAAAAAGAGCTGTCTTGCCTGCAAAATGTTTGTTTACTGAATTTCATCGAGATTACAGGTTCTAACAGGTATATTTATGTTTATAGCGTAGCAATAAACTTTCTGCGAATGTGATTGGCTACACCGATGTCACGCATAGACCAATCAAATTTACACTAGCCAAGCGTTTACTGATTTTTGTGGTTCGTAGAAGTTCACATCTACCTGACTAGCTCTGGTTGCGCTACTCATAACAGCAATGGGCCCCAGGCTGCAAAATTCTTTAGTTTACTTATAATCTCTGGTTTAACTCAACATGATATTGTTATGTCGTCCACCATATTTTGTCCAAGTAAATTATCACATATTGATTTATTATGATGCAGTTGGCTATCCTTAGCCTGCAACACTTGATATTAACTTCACTGTTTGCACTTCCGGCCTTGTCTGGTACAGTGAAAAAATATTGATGAATGATGATGGGTGGATATCATGAAGCAGTATAAACATCGATTCAAGCCGTGGCCAATGTAAACTGGTTATCAAAGGTTAACTTTGTTCGTCCACACTAACGAGGTACAAACAAACCATAACACAAGTATGTATAAATTCCTGCGTCACAAGCGATACGTACAGAACTGGTGACCGAGCGGATAGATTTGACTCGCCAAGCGAATGGTGACCGACTGGAGGTTTCAATCAGTCCACCTCTACCTAGTGTGTCCGAACAAGGAGGAAGCCGACCGTAGAGTATCGGCTTGAGAATACACATCAAGAAGTATTCAGCTCTTTTTCCCTTCGGGAATCAGTTTTGGCCACAAAATACTCAACAATTAGACGTCGATTGTAACGCGGACGACATCATTTTGTTGAATGCTGCCGATGTGTTTTATTAGTGTGTGTCATAGTTCGTATTCGGTACGATTTATTTACATGTGAACATATCGGTAGGATCTGTTTTAACGCTCAGGAAGTTTAATATACTCGTGCCTCTTGATAACCAGCAGACTGCTAATTCACTTGTACATTCAATAACTCCGAGTACACCAAATAACTGTTTGAAATACCCAAATTACCAAGACAACATTAATTCTTTCATGTTGAGCGAGCTGTAGCGATCCTGCAAAGCAGTCAGTGAGAACGCGTTAAAAAAATTACGAGCCAGATAGTGATAAAACTGGAAATAAACTAAAACTAGTGCGATTAGAAAGAAATTTCTTGGAGAAAACGCCTAAACTAATATTTCAGCTCGTGAACGTTAGGCAACTAGAAATTCACTTGATATTGCCTAACATTCCTTCATTTTGTACTTGGCAGTGCTATCAACTACTACCTAATCGCCTGTTTATTCCGATGGCTTCTTCTTCAACTGTGTGTCCGGTTGCTCAACTCGATTTTCTGGATGAGTTTCTTATCCACTTTCTCAGCTGTTTCTTTTGATTTATTTCTTTATATTAAAAAATTGGCAAAGGAAAGCAGCATGGTTCAGATTACAATAATGAGAGATGAAACACTTGATTTCCATTGTGGACTCGTTGGGCTGTTTATACGAATACTTGCTTTCCAGCATTCGTCGTCAGATTTGTGGTTTGCATCGGTAGCTATGCATATTATGATGTGATTATGTGGAATCTAATGAATCTGAGCAGATTTCACTTAATGTCGGGCGATAAATAATGACTGGGGGGAAAAAACTATGCTCATCAACTGGTACATAACCCGTGGGCATCAAAAGCACGATGACAATAATAGCCTGCATAATGCACGTCACCTGCACTGCAATTCGCGTGCGGTATAAGTCTATGACATATGAAGGTGTTTGTGGTGAGTTTCCGATGATGATGAGAGAGATGAGGAGACCCAGGTGTCTCCTCATCTTTTGTGGCAGTTAAGCATCAGTGTGAACCACTGATGTATTGCTGTCTATGATGATGATGATGACGATGATGATGATGATGATGGTGAGTTCCCGAGTGGCGGTTGCTCGAACCCCAGAGGTTGCTTATTAGGTGAGCATCCTCTCAGCTTATCAGTTATTTTTATATTTCAAAGAAAACGATACAACATTCAGGTCCCAGAAATATTTATTGTAGCACACCAGTAGTAGGGTTTCAAAGTGATATCTGGGACTGTCAGCAAATATTTGAACATCGATTGTGATCTAGGTCGGTCCAATAAGTTACACACTCCCAGGTGAACCGTACCCATGTTTACGAGAAATTGACAGACTAACAGTTTACAAGGTTATACCACAAGCCAATGTGTTCTACTAACTGGTATTAATCTGGATTACAGCCAATTGTTTTGGAGGCCACATTGAAGTCAACCACTTTTGAAATACATCCGATCCATTTTGGACAGTGGTGATTGCTTGGTGTTCTGCAGACCAACGTTACATTAATCGTAAATTAAGAGTTACCAGGAGAGACATGATAACTTTTAAAGATGATTTACACAGATTATCGCACCCTTCTGAGTGAATTTCAACACTGTCGTTGTAATGATCGCTCACTGACGGACGGTTAAAATTTTCGGTGTGCTTCCTTCTGATGAGACCCAATTGCATGGAAACAACTGTTCACTGCATTGTTGGAGACCACTGGGACAAACCGGGTTACAAATAGTCTTTCGTAACGCCTAATAGCTTATAAAATTACTACAGATAACACATCAATTTCGGTTTGTGAGAAAAGGGAAGATGAAAACTGTTTGATGCAACAAGCCGGTCTAAGAGCCAATCTAGTCGGTTCTGTCACAAATTTGCAGATTTTCTGACCAAATGTTCGAACCTGAAGTAGTCTGGAATATTTGTGAATAATGTAATAGAGAATACACTATAATACATTTTACAAAGTTATATGGTAAAAGATTTAACCGTCAAGTCTAAATGCTTTCAGATCTAAATATTTCTTTACTTCCATTAAAACCTACTTACCAGGAACATTCAGTTACATAATCGAATGAATATTGGAGTGATCATTCTGTGTTATCACAGTATAAAAGAGTCTGGTATTCTATCTTTTATGAACCAAACTACTGAACTTTATGGTCTCAGCTGTACCATTTGGGATTTATAAAATGTTGACCGGTTATTGTGTAGGTAAAAATGATTAGCATTGGCAGTTTTTCATCCACCCTACAGTATCATTCAACAGAGCAGCAAATTCGCGCAAATTTTAGAATATTACATCAATGAGAACCATTGAAAAATAGTTATGTGTCTACATTCCAGTTTTAAGTAGTGGCTGACATTTTCTTCATAACAAACCCTGTCCGATACGATTATTTCTCTTTCCAACATACTGTAGTGGAAACCAAGAAAACAATCGACAATGTTACAAAATAATCTACAATAACTGTCTACGATAAATTCCACCACACTAAGTTCGCTATATGCTTGAAGAAAGTTCCTGTTAAGTAGCAAACAAATTCCAACGAATCCAGTTCCTCCAGTTTATTAAAATCCACTGTTGCCACAGTCAACTCCCGGTAACAACGGCACGTGCAGGCAGAAGCTGAGGCGCGCGAGGACGAAGTGTGTATTGATTTAAACAATAGACAAGTAGTTTATATGTACAATGAACATAATAGGTATGAAGGACATTATATAACAAGAAAACAAAAGGTTAACAGACTCTACAATAACAACAAAATAGCAAAGATATTTTTCTTATCTGCCTAAACTCATGAACCCAAGATTTCCTTTGTTTATCACGCTTTTTATACGCCGTTTATCAACAACGAATGAACAAAACCGGTTTTGAAGCTTCTGTCTGCAACTGCGTAGGTAGAAACCTGAGTCATTATTTGTTACACTAAATGAAAGTGACAATAGGCAACTTACCTAACAAAGTGACTAAATGTTATGAGGTTGAGTTCGAATCCTATCCTACCTCGGATCATTCGTCGTTTCAAAGTTAAATTTATAAGCAGTAAATTTGCGAAGGGAATGTCGTTATGTACTTTTCAAAAGAAAGGGTTAAATGACAGTTTTATGGTAAGATGAATAAAAGTTGAGCAATTCTGAAAGTTGTTATGAAATATTTGGTTGACGCCAGTGAGTAAATTCCTAGCGGCATTTATAGGACAAACATTTAATAGATCAATGCTAAATAAATGGCAACTTACTTAAAATATAAATGTGCCTAAATTAATGGTTCCTAATAACTGTGATTTCGGTAAAAATACTTGTAAATATTTAGAAGAGACTCACTTTCAAAAGGTCTGGACTTCGGTTGAACTCGAACTAGCAGCAGAAACAATATGCCCAGACGTGGTAAAGGTTATAACAGCTGAGCTACAAGGCCATACAAGGAGCTTAGAAGTTTCAAATTTCGACCCAGTTACCAAGGAAATCTACCATGTCATATAATATCCAACAATTGATCCAGAAAACGGACTATCCAAGCAGGATTTATCGATTGGTTTACGTTGGAATCTACCAACACCACCTATGAGCAATGAAATTGTATTACCGTAAGTAGTTTCCACGGACAATAATAAATCCAGTATAGCCAATGAGGGTTGTTATACAGAAAATATCTGAGTCTGAAAAATTACTTGGTTAAACTGTGGGCTTTTCATGAATTATGGGTTGTTATAAAATGATGACGGGAAGATATTCTCATTTTCGTTCATAATATTTGATATACGGCCTGTTTAACCCATAGATGTATATGCAGGTCCTCTTATTGTTCACAGATGTGCGCCCCGGGACACACATTGGCAAAGAGTTTCAAAGTAGACATGCATGTATGTTAATAATTACAAACGGATCAAGAAAATTTGAGCAATTATGAAGCATTCAATTACATCTCAATTTTTGTCTAATTTTTGCTGTAATTTTTTATTAAGTTACGAATTGCTACTTTTGACAGATTTATGTGTGTTCTTACAACTCAGACAACCGAATTGGAGATGATGATCTATTCCTCAATTTGCTCAAATGTACACGTTAATTTCCAATCAGAGAATAAGATTTCAAAATGTGAACTTCAATTTACTTGAACATATTGATTCACACGTCGCTCACGGTTTCATGTGCGGTTGTCGTTCTGTTTAGAACAGCGAGACTGGTTAATGTTTGTTTTATGTTTGTCTTATCAGATAGTTAGACACAAACCATAATGTTGGATTTAGTCGACGAATGGATCAAGCAACCAAACTGCTAGTTAGCCTGAGAATTATGGGTTATGAATTGTGAAACATACCCTGGGCGCGGGCTACGTCATCGACAAGGTCATTTCTTTTACCGTGTAATTAGGTAACGTCAACTTCATATAAACTGAACATTACCCACAATCAATCTCAACTGCCGCATTTCCATGGACCTTCCAGTCAAACACCTTCGAAAGGTAGCACCAGACTGAAGTTTCACTCTTGCTACAGCTCATCTGAAGTGCATATCCTTGTCACGGCTGAGACTAGAACTCCGGATACATTTTCATGTGGCAACAGTTTTGTTTCGGCCGTGGCAAGTTCATCTATTACAAACGAGCTTTAATAAGAGTGAAACTCATGTCTAGTGCTTCTTTTTAAAGGCGGTTTACTGAAACGTGTATGGTGGTCACTCGTGAGTGGTGCTCGAGTAACATGAAAACAAAATCTCCTACTACCCGCGAGTGACGTGAACTTCATCGGCTTGGTAACCAGTATAGCCAAATTGCTGAAACAACGACGTTGGGTGGTGGATCTTATTTTCAGCCTACTCTTTTCACGACCTTTTGACCCCACATCCTCATTTCTTGTGTACGGTTCTTGTTGCCCGGTGCTTTACCTGTGCAGTCAGTCTACTATTTCACTAAGCGCACGGCGAGACAAAACCTCAATATTATCATTCCCAACACTAGTTTTTTGTATACCTTTCATCTTATTGCATGGTATAGATTAAATTTAGCACAAATGCACGGTACCATATATATTTTTGTATTCCTCAGTCGAAATTAACAAAAAACGGAGGATCAAGTTATCTTCTAGATTGCCAAATTAATGCTTTTTTAAGACTCTCTGATGAAATTGCCTTGAATCCCTTCCAAAATGTTGGAAATATTTGTAATTAAGTCCGGTGATGATGGATCATCAATATCTTGAATGAGTTAATTTTTCCTGTGAATTTGTGCATCTTATACAGTTGGGTTACGCATGACAGAAGGCGTCATCAGAATGACTCTGTAGCTGACTCTGGTGGTTCACAGAAATTCCAACACATCCTACTCGTTATTTTCCATGGATAACCTTGAAGTCAGATCCTCATTGCATTCCCCAATTCTCGCATTTTATTTTGCTCATTGTCGGGGTAAGGAAATTCGTTCAACGTGAAATCATTAGCTTCATAACTTATGTCATTCACTACTGATGGCAACGAATGATTACCTCACTGGTTACGCATGAACAGATGGCTTTATGTGATGTGATGAGCAGCAGGTGCAATCATGCATTGTGTAGTGTCAGTGTTCTGTTTAGTCGTTGGTTCTCAGCCATCTTAAATTGCAATGGGTTTTTCAATCATTAATTTCCTATTAATAAATTAGTCAAGAAAGAAGTTATAATATGGTTTAATTTCATGTAGCGTTGTGTAAACTACAAGGTATCCACACAGTTCAATCTGTACCGCAATTAATAACCCATACTAAATCCGTGGCAAGTAAATTATCAACATAGTTGTTTTTTCAACGGAGGGAATAGGTTACCTGAGGCTGATCAATAAATCTGAATACAATTTAGCAAATACTTGTTGTGGATATTCCATAGAGTGGCAAGCAACGATAATATGTTGATATTGCGATTCGCTAATAATTGTCTTGCAATGGAGGACGCGGCGCTTGATGATAGGCAAGCATCGTAAGCCAGCTCTAGCGTCAAGTCGTCACACAACCATTGGGATGCACGCTTCCTCGTTCTAATTTAAGTAGTGTTTTTAAGACTATTCATGTAGAACTACAAAAAGAGTTTAGGATACAGTTAACAGTATAGAACACAAGCGTTCGTTGTTTGGTTTGAATTAGATTTGATGAAGCAGTTCATCAGGACAAGACTAGAAAGTCTGCATTATGAACGCGCTTCAAACTAGCACCGTTCCTTTTTCTAACCGTGGTTATCGCCTGATCACATATACACGAAGACTTGAATTAAACTACTCTTCCGAACAAAAGTGACGTAAACAAGTTTTCACTTGCTTCTGTTGCCGCCTAACTATTCCAGGAAACTATTGACTTGAAGAAATTCGTGCAATAGTGCATGTGGTTTATCTTTGGAACATACTCTCAAAGCACTGTTGGGCATTGTATAAACCGGTGAAGTTTTCATTTTACGTTTCTTCTCAACTTTCTTGGTCTACTTATTTACATACTGTATATTAGTGATTTTTCGTCTTAAAAACGGAAGGATAATTCTTTCAATCGCAGCGCTTGAATTTTTCACCAGATTAACATGGTTGCTATGTATGGACAGGAGCCAGAAACGCGAAATGGAAAATTACAGAAATGTGTAATAAAGCAACGTTTATTAATTTTGCTGCTAACCATTCTTTTTCTTCAGTTGCTGTGTTTGCTGCACAGGAAACAAAGAGAAGTACAGGCGAGCATAATTTCGATTGTTATTTTGACCCAAATGAGTCGATCAGTTGTTGTCTTCAGTCATTTGCGATAACTATGTGAAAAAACACCCGTGTGAGGCGACTCGTGGAATTTACTTAACCTTTGTTAAGTATTTCTTAGACCATTTTCATAAACAGCCTTTAAGCCCATTGTACAACATTTATGTACTTAGTCTATCAGTAACTTTCTACCCAATAAAATAGCTTAACCAAAGCAAAACGGTTAAATGCCGAGAAGAACAGCTCGTCTACACCCAACAGCTTGAAATCGTTTGGGTAGACAGTAAGTTGAAAATGTTTACTGGTGTATACATTATGTTATGACCATGACTACCGGTTGAAAATCCGTTGAAACAAAGTGAAAAGTAAAAGTTGATTTTGTTATTATTTACCCGTTTACGTAATAGAGTAGACTACTAAATGTACAAATTTCCGCTGTTCAAAAACTCCTTCATTTGTTCTTCTGTACTTCCAGTATTTTCTTTGGGCGGTGGGTTTTGATACTTTTGAGTTTAAGTCGATAATATTAATAACCCAAAATTAAAGTGATTATTCTTGTTGTAGGTTACGTTGATCTACAACGGCATCTTTGAACACTTAGTCTACCTACCCGGAGTATATCTGGCGTACTGTTGTAGACAGAAATTGTCAAAAGCAAACATCAGTTGCTTATGTCGAACTTTTTACCAGTACCAACGGTTCCACTTTTGTTAGAGTACAACTGTCGGACATTTTACTGTTTCACCTACACGTTCAAAACAATATCCATGATTGCTCGCAGGTGCCTCAGTTTCATAGACTTTCACCCAACCACATTAAGAAACGGCTTATACTCGAGTTTCATGCTCACTAGAACTTGTCCGCAATACCATTCTTGTCACAGGTGAGATTAGAGCTCTAGCCACGTCCTCATATCCAACGCGCCACTGACCCCACATTAGACATGAAAGACTTATCGTATGCACACTCTGAGCCACGTCTATGCCTAAACGTATTAAATTAAATGCATGAAGTTTTGGCCGAGTAGACGGCTCTACTATAAAACCTTTACCTTCAAGAATAAAGCTAATATAATGAATAAAGATTGGTCAGTAACACCACTGACTAATATCTATCACTTCCTTAGCAGTAATGTGTTTCAACCGACCAGTTTACTATTCAGAAAACTTACTAGACCAGACTTGTGTAATAATAACAACTAGACATATATGATACTTCCATGTCACAAGCGTCAGCAAAACCTAGATAAACGACATACCTACTTTTGCTACTTTGCATTTAATTTTACTGAACACAAACGCATTGTGTAACTGTATTTTGAATCAAGTGGACTACAGCAACAGACCGCCAATAAACTTATTAATGTTCCTCGTTTAACTTGAGTGGGTCTTTTGGATGGCTGCAAATGTAGCATCAGTGGCCATACACTGGAGTGTGAAACCATGGGTGAAGAGAATAAGTGGTGATCACCAAAAACGGACTTTCCCCGCGACTATGACGTCAGACAAAGAACTACCAGTGCATAGGTATACATCGTTAGCAATTATTCACATGTACGCATGTAATAATGGTCAGGAACACCTCGACCGGAGATGTGATAGCCAGCGATAGCGTCTTAGAAGCATATCACCGTTGAAAGAGGTTGCGAATGCACTAAAAATGTTCACACTTTTTAAAAGCTTTTTGGGTGTGTACTTCTGGTTTTTTAACTTAAAAACGTGGATAAAGAGGGCGTGAAAATGACTAACCTAATTAGAATTCGACATTTCCAGTCAGTCTAAATCAGAATATTGGAGGATTATGCAAGCAGACATGCTGATCGATTTGGCAGTTGATAGCTACCAAGAGGTGACCATTCGCAAAACGACCAATTCTGTTATTACATAGAATGAATGAAAAAGAAACGGAAAGAAATAAGTTATTTGCCACCAAACCAACCCTGAAACTTACCTGAACAGTTTGCACGCGCACCTTCTTAAAAGTGATGTTGTAAATGCAGTCTCACAAGAAAGAACTGACGGGTTCATACTTAAATTAAAGGCCATATGGCAACTGATACCATATGTCAACAAACAACGTTTTGCTTAATCATTCTTAATGCACTGTATCTACACAACAGGGTCTACGTTTGTAAAATGTGAATAACATTTTCAACAGAGTTTATTTTGCGAACGGTTGATAGATTTTTCGTGGTAAGTGAATAGTTGCTGCTGAAGTGTCCCAACTAATTGAAAGTTTGCACGAAATTCCAATAACCCCGACGGTGCTCAAACCAGTGATTCAGTGTTATGACCAGATAGCCAATATGAGAACCCATAACCACATAAAAGTATTTACGTATATGTATGTATACACGTGCATTGTTATCGTCAAACAGGCACGACGAGAGCCTTCCGCGTCGTCTACCGCATCCCTCACAAATAGTCTGACGGGTCAGGTATCGCATCCAGTCAATAGCTGAGGCATTCGCAATGTGTTTGCATCACTCGGACATGTGTTAAGATACATTTCTTTCAAA
>JTDE01000445.1:178831-193567 GCA_014338405.1 Paragonimus skrjabini miyazakii | reverse complement strand
TTCTTTCAAATCCTAAAGCTTCCTTTGTCAAACGCTGCGTTCCAACCTGTGAAACAACTCCCAATCGCACTAATCAGGCTCGACGAGCGCCGACCATCAAACGCTTACTTCGCTTGTAGTCCTGACCGCAGCGAACCAGCGTTAATCACGGTAAAAACAAATAATAACAATGATAAATTTGAATCAGTAACGCCCTCATCGTCAATTACTTTTGTATGTATTACAGTAAAAGAACGACGTTGTTCGGACACAGTGCGTTTGCTTAAACGTTGTTTCCATTACTTCTGCGGGAAATTTCATAGAAAAAAATCTTTCGACACGGATACAAAGTGCGCTTTTAATAGAGAAAAAACTGGCATCAAAGAGAAAGGCTCAAAATGGCTTGGAGCAGAACAAGGTAAACAAGACGGATGTTCACGAGGTGACAGATAAAATCGTTAACAAAAGTGGCAGACAAGCCTTTCGGCCGACCCACTTCATGAGGAAGCACTGCACCCGTGTTTCGCTCTTACTAGAGTTCATCAGTGGTGGATATTCTTGTCCAAGCCGAAATTTGCATTCTAAATCTTGCGTTCATGATATTAACGTGTTAACCACAACTCTGTTAACTTCAAACTATGCGTGACCAACCAATCATATCTAAACGCTAAACCATAACTTTGCTTGAAGTGGGCCAACCGAAAGGCTTATCTGAATTCAACGATTGTGATAGAATGTTGATGGTTTTCAACCTGAACTAATTTATATATCCGAGATTCAATCCAAACTACCTACACAGTTCACTGTCCAGACTTAATAAAAATTTTGAAGTCATTGCAATTTCTCCCCTGATTTTCGGAGTAATCGAAATTGCATCTCACACTTTACTGAGAGATTGGTCGTTAGACGTCAGATTATCTCTCGTCATTTCAAAAGGTCTGATGACGAGGACCTCATAGTAGCTATCACTTTCACGTTACAGCTAAGATTCTTCGAACTGTTTCTTTCTTGTTTTTTGTCTAATTTGGTTATTCCTAATCAATTTAGCTCGTAATCTAAATTTTTCGAATGGCTTTTATCCGGCGATCCCATACGCTTACATGTTGGTTGTAAATCAGAAAAACAAAGTAACATGGATTCAACCGGTTAAAAATCTAAATGGACTTGTAGTGTATATGGATGATAAATAGATGTAAATTAAAAATGCTCATAGTAAACTCATATTACGCAAGCTTCTTCTCAAAAGTGTACATAGCGGTATAAATGATTATTTTATGCATACAAGCACCTTACCTCTGATTTCCTGGACATTGGGCTTTTGAAAAATATTCATTAAAATAGCGGCTAAATGTCAATGACACACATCAAATTAAAGTTTGGGTTTACATTCTAGATCCGTTTGTTTTGCCGGGAGATTGAAATATTCTACTTCTTAAGAAGTTTGGAAAAAATGTAAAGGATAGCGGGGAAATTCTTTCACAGGAACGGGTTTGTTTTGTAGCATAGTTCAAAAACATGAACATGCAAATTGATTCTGCATTGATGTTTGCACACAATCTTTCTTTAGATCAGTTATTTTTTGTGAACTTCCATAACGTTGTCTCCACAATGTAAAAAATTTGCGTCCAACTTAGCCGATTCAATTTATAATTTAGAAAGTGTCATCTCCATTTATAAGATCTCTGTGCCACGTTTACCACAACTGACGTCAGACATTGTAGGCGTTGTGCTTAACATGTTATTGATAAATGGGCTGAGAGTAACACGACGTTATGAACAACTTATAATGTTCTACTTTCCAACCACTCCTGAGAAAAGTCATCCGAGGTGGTTGAAACGTGGGGTATCACAACTTGCTGTTGTGTTATTCTCAATACGTTTATCAGTGTCATCTCCGGCTTATGTAGATCCGACTCATAGTGAAGAGTATTAAATTCCCCTTGTGGATGGATTCCAATTACGTTAATGATATCTTAGGACTGTTTTCCAACAGTGTGTTCGGTATTTAAAAAAATGATAAACTTACTTTTGATATCTCGCTAGGCAGAAGAGAAAAAATGGGTTGGGTTATGTGCACCCATACTGGCAGTACAAGCGCGCTGACAGAATGAGTTAATGTACTAGACATGGACAATTTTCATTATCACACCATAGTTGTGAAGAATAGCGAAACAGATAAACAATGGTTTTTCTAACCTTTGAAGACCATTAATCCCAAAGAAGGGTAAATAAGGCCTGGTTTAAATCCACGGGTCTGAAAATTGTGTTTCCCTATCCATAAAAACTATCTTGACTGAGTACTTATTCACTATGCAGAGATGAGATACCATCAACTTATTATAGCAGTGCACTATTCTTTTTGTTAATCCTTGTTTATTTTATTTAAACGAAACAAGTTCGTGAGTCATGAGAGTAGACAAAATAAATAACCCTACAATCACTATACAATTTTTTGTCCTCAGTACTTGTACTCAAACCAATTAACCTATTTCGGTAGCCTTGACGGAAGGTCATTTACCAAATTGTACTGCCACGCAATGCAACATTGAAATGGCAAACACGGTTACAAACAGCATTCCATAACTTCTGATGATGGCTTCTACAGAGATAAATGCACGACCTAAGCTTATTCAATAGTTAAATTAGCCAACGTCGTTTTAGCTTAGTAGCCGTATTCATTTGTTTATTATAATGAAGAAATTCGATAATTTGTAGTCTGCAATGCTGTCACAGGAACCAAGATGTGAGTCTCACACACTTGCAATATACGTGTATGTTTCAGTTACGTGAACATGCTTTTGATTAAATGAAGTCAGCTAATCTGCAGTTTTGACGTACGCAGCCTAACAATATAAGTCTCCAGAGCCAAAGAAAAGTATGGCTTCTCAATCTCGTGGGTAACGGTAATTATTACTGCAATGCAATGTGGTTATTATGAAAGTAGAAATGAACTAATGAATAATAATGAAATTCGAACGAGGTTGTTCTTGCCGTCCTTTTCTCATACAGGATGAATATAACTGGGTGAGTTTCAGATAAAACTTGTTGTGACGATTACGTAATCGGCATATTATGCTGAATGATCAAGCATCGAGAAAAACACGTGTAACGTATACGGGAAGTTTTAGTGAAATATTTGAAACCGAACTATAAAATAGCCGGTCCGAAGTCATTTGCTGTTTGCTGATGTGCGATTCAATGTTTCAGTTTAGAATTTACCACTGAGGGACTGTCCAAGGATGAACAAATGTCATTTGATAAGTATTCGACTCCAGAGATTAGGAATTAGCGGGACGTCCAGTTCAGCACTAATTTATATCGACTCAGGACCAAACTAAAAATGAATACATGAAAATATTTTAGCACTGGAACTACCATTTACTTAGTTTTATGTTCTGTGAACGTACAAAAATCATTCAAGCGTGATATGCCTCAAACAGAGTGTCCTGTGATTTACATTAAAACTGTATTACCCTAATCAATTACTCTAGGCCTCAAATTACTGCAAGTGAACTTTCGAGAGGCTAAACTTACTTTAGCGACATTTTCACAGTGGTTGTATTTCAATTCTTTTGCTAATTAATTATCTTCGTTTATTGATTGGCAAAACTGCTTCTAAACGGGGACACCTCAATAACCTGCCCTGTTGGTCCACGTCTACTTAAGGCTCTCACCCAAACTTTCTTTAGTCTGCTGTTGATAAGCTCAGCTACTGTTTCACTACTGCGAAAGTGTTATTGAACACGCATATCCCAACAACTCAATCACCTGCAGTTTCATAATCATGGGACTCGCATTATAAAGTTGACCTGGAAGGTCCATGAAACTAGGACCAGCTGGTTGTGCACGTTAATGCAAACAACTTACATGCTGCGTAGACTTAAACCTCAGTACGTGGCGGCGTCAATGCTCCCGGAAGTTACAATGTAAAAATCTCCGGTCACTGTTACAGAATAGTTTTGAGCTTAAATAGATCTGTACCCAGCTCTCTAGCACTAAATACATGAACAAGAGATAGCAAACTATTATTTCCTGTTGGCATGATAGCCGTCTATTCGCAGTCGGAATTGCCATCTCTTTGTGTTTTGCAAATACTGGTTACGTAATATGGCTTGTAATGGACATTTAACAGTAACTTACCACTCCTGTAGTTGAGTACTGTTTTTCGCGTTTTATTAGGGCTGTTTTGGTTGCATTCTATGATTCATCTAAGCAAACTATACGTTTACCTGTCCTCTAAATTTTAATGCGGTACCCAGATCTTAGTCACTTTTTTGGGTCTTTGTATTGAGTCATGTAAAATCGTTTTGGTACTTTGAATCATCGACCGGATAGGCGAGAAAAACTCAGAAGATACAGTGCACCAGAAGAACGTTGCCGATGGTAACAACAATATGAGGAAGTAAATCAATTTATCATGGATTATTGGATATTTTGCTATCGTTTTAAGGATTTGAACTTCAACTGTCTACCAGTGAAAGCCAATTGTTCGCAGCTTCATGAGTTTTTCATGGTAATCTTACTCTTATGTTGTTCGGACGGCAAGATATTCATGTTTTCTTATCTGTTTCGACTAGCCAGCCTTTAAACTTTCTAAACTTTTATATTTGACGTATAAATCATACAAAAGTCAAACAGTGGATATGGTGAAGATCTGCAATTTGTACTTAAGCGGATCTAAGCTAGTAAGTCCTATCGTGCTTGACCAAACTGTTTTTCTCGTGGAATGAGGATGGTGCTAACTAAGGCTTTGATAACCAACGCTAAGTACAAATTAGTTTAATATGATTTGCTGATTGTGTTAATGAACAGTTTGCTCAAGCTGGTTTGTAGCACTAAACGCATGCCGCGGTTCATCCTAACCAGTGGTTTACCTTCTTTGCCCAAAACAGTTGGGGAATGTATGTTGTGCTGGATCTGTAAAAGATTAAAAGGTCTGAAAAGCTTTCACATAAAAGGCATTTTCGGCCAAAAAATAAATGAAATTTCCGTGGACCGTGTGTGAGTTTTAACAGTGTAGATCACTTTATTCAAGCGCAGTTTAACGTCGCTCACACCAGTGGCTGTTGACTTTGGCTAACACTCACTGACATTTCACATGCAAGAAGGTAAGACCAAACCTTCATGTTCTCACTTTTTGTCCCTAGTCCTGGCAGTACCCCTCTCAAACCTTATGCGTTTCTGACAAGGCAATGAGGTAAATGTCTCAAGTTTGTATGGAGAAATCCAATGAAGTGTGTCATTAGGTAACTTTCACTGATATTTCATGTTATTCCGAAGCATCCATCACTGTTATGTAAGCAATTTTTCACAAACCAGGGAATGGTTGCTTGCAAGAATTTCAAGCACCACCATGTTGCATGTTTTAGTGACCGCCAGCTCAAGCGTTCTATATACTACTTGCCTCAGAAGTAGTGTTTGGTATGATGCAACTAATATACATGTTTTGGTCTGACCTAACTCATATTAGCTACGATCAGGGTACATAAGCGAGTTGATTAATATATTTTAAAGATTTATGAACATTCTTTCCAACAGAGTTTGCACAGAACTGTTCTCCGTTATCACAGCTAATGCAAAGGCTACCTACTTTAACACTCTCATCTTACATCAGCACTATGCACGATGGGGAACGTAAACCATAAACAATGAATAACCGTCAGGTTTTTAGGACATTGACAACCGTTAATTCGTACACATTCACTAGACCGCAAGGTCAGGAATACTGCGAATACAGTAGGGCATATATTATATTCCCCAGCTGTTGTGCTTAATTTTTCCATTCGAGAGAAAGATGTACAACAGTTAGCGAAAGCTAACAGTTAGATATCAACCGTCTTATGTAATGTAAACTAGTTAGTTGGTACGTTAAATATTACATAAAATGTTGCAACGTATGACTTCAGAAGTTCCGGTCATGTTTGGCTTTATCGTCACGCGTTTTTTCCTATTAACGGTCAACAGCAGCCGTGATGTTTAAATAAACTTACAAACTTTTCATCATGAAAAACTTTTGTATTTCTACCATGTCATTCAATTTTGCAATACGTATACTTGCCAAAGTTGCTACTATTTACATTGTGGTTGTGAATAATCTCAACAGATTTACGTTGCATCAAACTCTTTAACATATTGAAAAGTTTTAGATTAGACATCGAAAGTAAGCGGATAGGTTAGGCAGCTAAAATTTGGGTGTGCACATCAATCACCGTATAAACAAGTTTAAAGCAATTACTTTCTCTAGTTGTTCGTCTATGTCATCATCATATTTGGGAGTAACACCACCAGAAAAGTTGTTCCAATGACAGGCAGCTTATCGTAACGATTCGCAATGCCAGTAATGAGGCCAAACACGATTTGCCAATGGCTATGCAAGATATTTAACGAAAATAGACACCTTAAATTTTACACAACACTTTGGTTTAGTATGAACTTGTAAACGAGTTTTACATTTCGAATAACAAAATTAGTCAGTATGCACCAAGAATCCAGAGATTACAACATGAATTTAAAAGTTACGTGGAAGGTCACATACGAGTGTTCTTAGCTCTTTTTCACAGTCTGCCCTAGTTTCAGCTGAATCTGCATGTTTGTGTAATTTTCGGGAACACTTGCAAAAGTCGTACAAAAGTTGAGTATTTTTTGAGACTTTTAAAGAACTTTTAACTTCGCTTAGGAAGGTAGCATAGGTAACAATTATATCTATGCACAAGAGATAAGTTACGAAGAATGTATCAATCTTACTAATGTAAACAGAAGAGAAATCGGTGATTTGCGGAATCATATATTTCGTTTGCACATTTGTAAACTGTGACCGTATCTACAGAATCACATGCTTCTCTGTGGTGCATGAAGAAGTCAGTTCAGGTAAACACAATGCATGCAGAACAAGGAAACGGCTATGAAAGAAGATGAGTATGTATTCAAAAGTTTGCAATTCTCTTAAATTCATCAATCAGTACTTTTGGAGTGTGGATAGTATTTTCGGAAAATGTGAAGGAAAATGAATAAATCGAACGAAGCTCCAACTGCGAATGTATTACACAATCATGTAAATTTGCTTGAAAGGAGAAAAATCGTCCACCTTAATTGTGGTGAATGGTTTATTTCGAGCATAAATTGGTATATTCAGACTAATTTTTAACAATTGTGACCCATAAGACCGAAATCATTTTTATCTACTTTGTTGATGGCGGCTCCAACTAATTTGTAAGAAAGCCGGGTAATTTTTTATTGTAAAGTGCAGTGGATTGACATCAGAAACTAAGAGTTTATCAGAGGCCAAGTCTGGACACAATGTATGCAACGGCATTTTTGTTCAAACAGTTTCTGAGAGCTGTTATTGAAGAAAGTACCAAAAACAGAAGGGAAAATTTTACCGTACATAATACTGGAACTTTCAAAATTCTGGAATTATCATGTTTTCTTGGCTGAAATTTGCCTCCGTATCGCAAGATTTTCTCAGCAAATTGAGCAAAGTTTATTGCAGCGGAACTAAACGTTAATGCAACTGCCGTCTAGCGTACCAAGTCTGGGTGGTACTAAGAATTTTTGATTTGTCGTGGAAAAAAACATTTCTTGGCCGTATTACTGACGCTCAATGGATGGCATAATTATTTTCCAAGTAATATTTTTGGGTTAGTTTAGAGTGATTATGTAACGGTTACAAGCTACCAAATTTGCTGAGTTCTGATAGAAATAGAAAATGTGTAGGAATGAGAATAAAATACATTGGACCACTTCACATATTGTAAGTCATTTTACAATTATTTCAAACAACCTGAGCAGCGAACAAGAGATATATATTCGGTTTCATATTAATCGACTTTAGGAATGGTATGTTCAAAAGCTAGCTGTAAAATATTCAAGTTTTTCAGCAGTTTAAAAGACTCTATTTGGGTCACGGACCACATAAGTTCACTGACAGTTGGCCTTGCAGTCTTCTTACATTAAATTGTTTCACAAAATTTATGTGAACACAATTTTGAGCATGTTAGTGCATCATCTTGGGAAGATAAACTGAAGTTTTATTTTTGGGTTCTCTGTGCAACTGTCATTTCTTCGCCAAAATCTGTCTGCGTTTCTTCTTCTGAGGTCCGTCATGTAGAACTGGTCAATGCGCTATACAGTAAATAAAACCTAGAGAAAACAGTCACATTCCAACTAATTCTCAAATGAGGTGTTAATCGCAAATTTCAGCGTCTACATTTCAGTGTGTAGGGTGTGTGGTCAAATTCCACTGGGTACATACATCCGATTAGTGGTTAAAACCAAAAAGCCAGCAGTACCCTTTAGGTGAATTTTGATCATTAGACACAGAACTCACACCACTTTATCCTGCAAAATTATGGTGCCATTTAAGATTGTCAAACAGACAGATCTCCCGCACAAATCTACAAAGTGGTTTCAGCATTTGCGCTTATCTATGCACTCCACTGGGTCTGAGATATTCGATACAGCTGGTTTGCAATCGGGATATCATCTGCAGACAAGTCATGTATACAGTGTAATTTGGGAAAGGTAACTTCGATCTGTTTTCAAATTGCGGTGAAATGTAATAGTTTATGGGGAGCTGTTGGTGCAAGAAATTGTGTAATCGCCGGAATTTTACAAACGAACATTTGCTTCTCGTTAACGAACGCTCAAGAGAATCTTTCTAACTGAAAATGGTCTTCCGATTTATCGATTTTCGCACTGGCTTACACGTTTCTCCCAACCACGTTTGACTGGACAAATTGTCTGGAGCACCCTATACAATCAGACCAAAAATAGTGATCGATGCGACTATTTTAAAGAAAAGGCACTGTGAGGTTCTAATATGATAACTGGTACGTCTCTACTTCTCGTAATTGTTAATAAACTTGGCGGTGTTTTTTTATTTTATCGCCTATCATTTTAAAATTTCGTGTTTGTTTCACATGGGTTGACGAGGACACACCAGCGCTGTGTACTCAATCAAGAACAGCAAAAGGTGGGTGATCACCTGATGCAGAAACTTTGTCATGAATTTTTATTGTCATTACTTCTCTTTACAATTGCAAAGTACATCTGAAGTTGACGCCGAATCCGACAGTTAAACAGAGCGTAATTTGATGGTAACCATAATGAGCTGGGAATGTTTAAGAAGGAAACAGTCACTTCAATTATGTTAGCATGTTGTTTGTTAAGGCAAGGCTTCGGGTATGTATGAAGTCTCCATAATAACCGGCAGTACCGCCGAGTCTTGCTCAGGTTGAAGCCTAGAATTTTATCATATGTACTAACTTCAGACTTAGTTGCCTAAGGATGTCTGCAGACGATAGAGAGACGTGCAAAAATCGCTTCGGTGGCCTACGAAGCACAAAACCCAAGCGTAAAAGATAACACGCCTCACCGTTTCTTGTGTTGCGGTGATTTGGTATTCGGGTTACTTCATACAGTCTAATTACCGGAAACAGTGGCGGTCGATGAATGGAAATTTCGCTCAATCTTCAGTGCCAATAAATTGAAATTTTATATTGGGTGATAAAACTTGTAGCGCAGTCTTATTCTAAACCTTGCACTTGGTCAGCAACAAGATGTTTTCTCAACGTCACAGCTGCCATAAGTTATCACCTACAACCTGCATCCTTCCAACTGTTGTAAACAACTGGACTATAACATTACAAGTTACAATGATGAGATTATATTAGTTAGTGAAGTGACCAACTAAGTTACGTGACTTGCCCTGGTAGCTAGAGTGGGACCAAAGCTTATTTAAAGTTGTATTACTTCTTATCCTCAATCTGCTTTCATATCAAGCACACAAAAATCCCACCAAACGGACATTTTTGTCGTAAAAGAAAAATGGCTCAAAGAAGAATCATAAGGTTGAATGGTAATCATTTGATCTTCTTTAATACTGTCAACATCGGCTGTTGACAAGACGGTTGATACTCCAGTTTTTGAAAAAGATGAAAGTACAGCTGAAACTAGAAATCCGCTTTTATCACCGGCATTTAACTTTTTCTTGTCTAAAAGTGAATGAGTTAAGGTCATACACATACCAGAAGCTACACGAACCAACCCACCATTTTGGCTGTTGTTAAGTGGTGTGCCAAAATCTTGATTATGGATGTGATAAACACAGGCTAATGAGTGCCTCATCATTTTCCATAAGGGTCAATTTTTTTAATGGTGCGTAAACGTAATTTGAAACGTTCTGACGACAATGTATACACCGATTCATGTGGAGAACACAGGGGCAAAATATTACGTCCAGTTAATTTAAGACGACAACAAAAAGGGATGTCCCGTTTATTCAAACACTAACTAATTTGCAACGAACGTAAAATTTTAAGAACGGTAACCTTGTGCATTATCATTGTACACGCGTTATGACTGTTTGTAAACCCGACTTATGAGTGGAAGTGTGAGCAGCCCATACTTTTAGAGCGAATGTTATTTTTTTACAAACTGAAGTATAACTGAGTTTCAATATCAACTTTACTTCCTAAACTTTTACTAGACTTCTATACCCATATATCCGACTACAGAACGGCATGAACGTATAAACCCTGGAAGCATGGTTAACTGCCAAAGTGCTACTTATACATATATTGTAACTGTCTGACGATGTCTCAGATGAAGTTCGGTTACAGCAACACGTGCGTTGGCAGAGGCGTGTGTGCAGATGCGTGAGTCAATGTATGCTTTGGTAGACATTTAGATCGGCACTGTAACAAATGCTTTATTGACTGAAATATTCAAGAATGTCCAAAACGGTGGAAGGTGTTTCTCAGCCGACCAAGTTAAACCTTTCAAGTTATAGACAAGTTAACCGAACTCACGCATGATATTAAGTGGACATGCAAGGTTAATCAGGAGGCGATAAACATTTCGTTATTTTTTGAGAAATTGATAAAAATGCTCACCTTGTGATTGTACTGAGTACCTTACTTAATGCGCTCACAAAAATTGACCGCCTTAGTTCGTTATGTACGGCTGTGTTACGGCCAGGTGGCTGTGTATGACGGGTTCCCACAATATTGAAGATTTCAATGGTATCAATCGATTATGTTTAAACTGTGAGCAGGTAATTAATGAGTAGATGTGCGCGCAGTCACGTCAGGAAGAAGTACCTGGATCGACGCGCACATCTCCGCATCTTTTGATTCCAACCCCTTCATAATCGGAAAACACCAAATTATTTTTGTTTCTACGTTGGTAATTTTTAAGAAAAAAATACCATCCAAGTTTCTTGCAACGCACAACGAATTTGTTGTCGAGATAAATAGGCAATTTTGATTTCACCTAATATTACATCTCTTCCACTTAGTTATTATTCTTTTCTTTGCAAGTTGAAATCGATCAACAAACAGGGTTTAGTAACCATTTAACTTGGTCTTCTTCTTCTACATCCCGGGACGACTTCAGTCAATCAAAAAATGGAGAGTAAATAACCATAAAAATAGCTCACAAACTTTTGTTCGGCACAAATAAGCATAACGCCTATATACTAATAAATGAGGGTCTGGGATTCAGTTCTCGGTTAAGGCGATAATGATGAGTCCCAAAGAGGTAGAAGCACTTGTTATCCCGTTCGCAGATGGTAATTTGGACTAGCGTTGCTTATAGATTCTGAGTCGAGGACACATGGAAGTTATTTTAGTTTGATGCTCACCTCATGCTTGATACTTCGGTGTCATATCTAACAGTTTTGAAGCACTGCTGAACATATTTCTACGGTGCTGGACAGCGGGACTTGTCACTAAAATTTATATAACTGAGTTCGCTTAAGGAACCTGGAAATACATTACTTTCAATATTACGTGCTTAGTCTCCAGTCCGCGAAAATTGTTCAGCACTATATGCACATATCTTTATAATCAAACGACTACTTAAAACAATCGAAAATTAGCTACATGTCTTATATTTGTAATCGGAACAAAATGCACAGTTTTAAGCCCAATTACTTTGTAACACAATGAGATCTTCACATTCCCCTGGAAAGTTTCAAAGCCATTTATGACGCAAACCAGGAACTCCACTGAAGTTTCAGTGGAAACCGGCGTGCTGATTCCTGACTTGGCTCACAGTCAGTAACGGTTACATGGTTCAAAGCCATCCACAGTTTAATTAAATGGATCAGTTTGCATTGCAGGACTGACAAGTTCTGTGGAGGCTCTAAAAGATTGTGCCCTGACTAGACTTTGCTAAGCTGAATTGAATTCGATAAAATCCTAAGGAGTAATTTTCTCTGATTCTCTTCCAACGAATATCATGCAAAATAGATAAAATTTTCTCTTATAGTCACTATTTACGTAACTGTTTGAATAACATTCTACTCACTTCGGGTACTGATTTATTTGAGAATACGGGATGTACAGCGGTCACCAAAACACGTACCTTTTCCTATGTGAGCGGTTAGTTTATGTACTAATAAAGCCACAAAACGACTAGAAATATTTTTCTCGTGATTGCGTAAAGTAGCAAGTAGTAACAATACTTACAATATATTGTAGTGCTTAACATCTGATCGTCAGTTTTAAAAGCCGGTTTGGCATTCGGTTTTAAGGATTCAGTTTTCTCAATAAGCCTGCAAACCTTGATGGCGACAAATGATGTGTTACGTATTTTAAAGATTAGAACGTTCTTTGTGAATTTCTATGACATTATAAAGCATTATAATATAACCGACTGGATCTTTTCAAGTTTTTTTGTGAAACTACACAGTTTTTTTCAACAATCACTGCTGATGAATCGTTTTATGGTTAATCCATTTATCTACAGAAGAAAATTTTACATTTTCTTTGATGTGCATTTTTTGACAAAAGTAACTGTTCTTCATAATTAACTGAAAATTACGCTGCTCAATCCTGAGGAAAAAGAGTTCTCGACTCAAACTGGCAAAAAGGAATTTACATGTTAAGAAATAAACTAAGGCTTCTTTCCAATGCGATAAAAATACCGTCTCTTAATTGATATTCTTTTACTCTTGATCGCAGCTTTACTATAAACCTAAACAGCCCATTTAATCGCTTTATGAAATTGTTGTTTACCTTACCTTAAAAATATCAGTAGCGCCAATAATAAATTCGGAATCTCAGTTACCCTTTCATCGGGTTTATTTGTATCGTCTATCTCGGAGCGTTCAGAATGGAATCATCTTACGTAAACGTTTATTCACACTCGCTTATGAGTAACGCTCAAATTTTCTGAGCATGTAAGGGTAATGTTTATTTCACATTAGTCAACTTAAGAACAATCTGCTGGAAAGTTTCTGAGAAAATTTTTACCGCAGATTCGATACTTACTTGGGACTCGATTCTTATCCTGTAATCGTGTCACTTTCATGTGTAGTTAAGTTTTTCTATGATGTGGTTCAATATGTGTTGTTCAAGAGTAATTTATAACGTCAAGTATTACAGTTTCCCTATCAACCAGCATATATATTTCCCAACATTATCTGACATATAATATTTAGTGTGTAAGTCAATATCAATCAAGCATTAGTAATACAAATGTTAGCTAACCACTGTTACTTTATGATTGTGACAATATCTGAGATGCGTCTTTCGAACTTTGATTTGCATTTCTATCAACGCAGCAAATAATGCGTACGTTATTTAGAGAAAAGTCTTCATGTGACATTGCCGGATAAACTGAAACGTCTTTTCTGATGAAAATGTCCGCACAATGAATAGATTGCATCGAACACACCTAGCTCAGCTCGATATGAATATGCTGTGATTAGCCTTGGAGGCGAAGTGTGTAATAAGCCAAATGTAATACGTTCGGTTATGATATCTTAAGGACAAGAATGCTGGCAAATAGCACCATACCTTTGAACTCGTACCAAATTACCGAAGCGGAACCAACCAAGAGAGGTAGCGGTGGGAAAAAACTTTAACCTTTGTAAGCGCACCAAACAGGATTTTTACTGACCTGAATCAGAGCTAACGTTGGAGCAAATGAACTTTAGGCTTTAGTTACTCGAGCGTTCGTCATTTCTAAGAGAAATAAACATAGAGGTAAAAGAACAATTTATTTAGCATTATAGTTCCATGTTAAAACCATTAAACATATAGTTACCTTCTTCTTCATAATATCTTCTACTTCCTTTTAGACTGCTTAAGCACCAGCAGCTCTTAGGATCCTAAGCAAATATCTAGTTAACCCGCTGAAGCAGTGTTGCAAAATTGTGTTCTTTTTAAGCTAGGCTGATCCATTTAGATGGGACTTCCGTTACACACAAACGTTTGAATTTTAGTTTCATATATCCAATCATTTTGAACAAACAAATGACTGGTTATATATGTGAGATTTCAACCATTATTCCCGAAAGAATCCTGCGGAGAGGTGTTGCAAAACTAATTTATTTAACTGTGCTATAACCAGGTTTCTCTTGTGTGAACTTGCAGATCATTCAAACAACAAAGCATATACCAAGGTGTGTTTTTACGTGTCACATGAAAAATATTTCAACGTGCAAGTATTGACGTCAACTTTCGGTGATTTGGTGGACTCAATGTTTTACAGATTTACTTGACTGACCGTTGTGTGACATATCCAACTATTACAGACAGTTCGTGGTTTTAGACTTGAAGTTAGAAGAGGATCAGATAAAGTTGTTTCAACGGACTCGTGACGCATATGGCTTTCGTCGTGGAGTTTATGACGAACACAGTACAATACAGGAAATCATTATATAATCGAACTGGTTCACTAAAATATTTTGAGTAGTAGTAAACAAACAACAAGTTTGCTGTTTATTGCGCCATTAAATTTCCAAAGATC